>NW_020870379.1:553773-556028 GCF_003789085.1 Penaeus vannamei
TCGTAATTTTGCGCCGGTCTTTCATGAAGTAGAGAGCTCGGCTTTATGTAGCGGGTCGTCAAGCACATATTTAAGACGGCCCTGCCTTCGCGAATACTCGTGCGGTCGGCAATCTATTTTGGCGAGAGACCTGTAATTCTAAACCCTTTTCAGGGATTCCTTCGGATGATGTTCCTTTTTTCAGTGCTATTACCTCCCTTATCATTCTCCCCTTTCTCCCTAATCCTCTTATTTATCTCTCTCTCTCCCTTTCTTCCCAAGCTCCTGGGTCCGGCTATCAGCTGTTGGGCTATCAGCTGGTGGGGTTTGAACTGTCGTATTTATCACAGGCGGTGAGATGTCTCTTACCCGCCAGGCGTGTGATTTAGTAATGTAATTTTCTGGTCTCTGATGACACAATGGGAAGGCGAGGGTTTATTTAAAGCTATCAGGAGTCATGTCAGAGCAATGACAAATCGCCGAGTGATTGGACATGATCAGACTCCAAACGTGGCTTCTGATTAGGCATCGCGTTTCATGCCCGGGAGTGCAATTTTCCTAGTGTGCAGTGAATGCTCGTTTACGCGTGATTACAGTTCGCTCCATAAATAGCGGTTGGTCAGACTAATGGTTAATGCAACCGAAGTCTCATATTTTTTCTCGTTTTAATCAGAATTAGCCTTCACAGCGTTATTTATCGATATGTTTCAGTCTCGTAGTTGCTGTTCCCGACCCACAGTGTCTCAGCAATGGCCATAAAAAGTCGGCGAATTATACGGCCGGAGAACATACGAAGAGGCCGTTACAGCGCCCTCGGAACGCAGTGGTGGCAGCGACGCGACATTAATTGATCATTACCCCCCCTGATCTGCACCTGCGCCCCCTCCCCCTCCCCCCTACCTACCTCCTCCTTCCCGTCCTAACAATTCCAAAACCACTAATTCCTAACAGGAAAATAAGAAAAGAAAGAGAATTTCATACCGCAAATACAAACATTTTGCAGGCCTTTCGCAGAAAAAAGAAAAAAGAAAAAAGAAAATAGTCTTGAAAATGTGTTCAGGTATTCAGAATCGCTTTCCTTACGTTGAACAAAGCACGCACATGCCTGCTCGACGCGCTTACTATTCTCACCCTTATTATTTTCAAATTTATATTTTTTTGCGGTAATTATTTGAAATGATATTACTGTCTGTCACGCCAGCCCGGCCCACTACACGTGCCACTTGCATGCCACCTCCAGGGGAATTTACTTGTCATAAAGTTAACGCAGTGTGAACGCCGGATTTCGAGGTCACACTCGGTCTGAATACTCGAGGCTCGTCCCTATCGATAACATTAGCCGCGCCTCGACCTTTTCTTGCTTTGAAATTCGCGCCATTAATCATCCGCCGCCATTTTGCTTATCGTTAGGTCGCGTTTTTTTTTTTTTTTTTTTTTTGGGGGGGTTGTAATGTGTCTTGCGGACTTATTCTTGTCGGGTTTATTTTTTATTTAAATCTTTATTACGATCGGGTCTCTTGCTCTTTGGCGTCGTCCTTATCATTCTTGCGATTATATTTGATCGTGATTATTATTTTTTCTCTTCTTGCTATTTCGGTGATCTTGTTACTGTTGTTATCTATTTCTCCTCTGCATAATTGTTTTTTTATTGTTTTATTTTTTTTCTATATCATATTATTGCTATAGTCCCTGTTCATTTTCTTATTGTCATTGTTATTATTATTTCATTATTGTTATTATTAGTAGTATTAGTTATTATAATCATTATTATCAGCATTATTGTTAATACTATAAATCTTATTATCATTATAATTACCAATACTAGCACTGTCATCATTATTCGTCATTATCAGTTTTAATCGTGATTAAGATCATGATTACGATAATGAATTTTCTTCATATTTTTTTATAATCTCCAGAACTACTTTTGGCATTACTTGCTCTATTACTGTTAGTGTAATCATCGTTCATAAATCATCAAAATAATTATCCTCGGTGGCATTGCGAAGATTATCTAAACTAATATGCATATAACCGGCTTACCAGTGAGCAATTGCAACATAGCACTGGTCCGGCCATTAACATCGACAATAATAACATGGTATACTACATTTTTTTCTTCACCGCGAGAAACATGAGCGGGGCAATCAATGTGGAGATCAACCCAAAATCACCTCATCGTATGTATATTCAGAGAGAGGGAAGAGGGAGAGGAAGTGGGAGAGGGAGAGGGAGAGGGAGAGGGAGAGGGAGAGGAGAGGAAGTGGGAAAGAACC
>NW_020870379.1:559309-571809 GCF_003789085.1 Penaeus vannamei
AGTATATAATATATGTATATATGTATATAATGATCATATATAATACACACACACGCCACAAGCACACATGCGCGCACCACACACACACACACACACACACACACACACACACACACACACACACACACACACACACATACATATATATATATATATGTGGTGTTGTGTGTGTGTGTGTGTGTGTGTGTGTGTGTGTGTGTGTGTGTGTGTGTGTGTGTGTGTGTGTGTGCGTGTGTGTGTGTGTGTGTGTGTATGTGTGTATGTTTATGTGTGTGTGTATGGTATATTATATTATATAATATGTATAATAATATATAATTTATGTATATATATATTATATAATATATATATATATATATATTATATATATATATATATATATATATATATATATATATTATATATATATATATATATTATATATATATATATATATAATATATGTATATGTATGCATATATGTATATATATGTATATTTATATACATATATATATATATATATATATATATATATATATATATATATATATATATATATATATATATATATATATATATATATATATATATATATATATATATATATATATATATATATATATATGTATATAATATATATTATATAAATATATTATATGTATATATAAATAATAAATATAAATATAAATATAAATATAAATATATAAATATATAAATATATAAATATATAAATATATAAATATATAAATATATAAATATAATATATAAATATATAAATATATATATATATTATATAATATATATATATATATATATATATATATATATATATATATATATATAATATATATATATATATATATATATATATAATATATATATATATATATACATATATATGTGCGTGTGTTTGTATGTTTGTGTGCATGTCTAAGAAATTGGATTTCCAAAATTACGCTCAAACAATGAGGTCAGGCGGCATATTCTCCAGTAAAGAAAAATAAAATGTAACCGTTCCCGCCGGTCAATTGTGACTTGCAGAAGCAGGACCTTAAATCTCGCGGCGTGATCTACAGCGACTGCAGGGACTAAGACCGCGCACCGGAAAGGTAATGCTAATACTTTCCTATTTCCGAGACCATCCGTAACTCGGATTTGAAGATAATGTTGAAAGATGGTGATTCCATAATCCGATTTTTTTCTCTCTGCTTTCTGTCTATTCTCCACCTTTTCTCTCTCTATCTTTTTCTCTCTTTCTCTGTCTCTCGGTAAATATTACATAAACGAAGGCGGAGGAGGCGGGTGTTTCGTCGAGGTCCGCCGCTGACGCCCGCCCCCGCCCCGACCGGCTCGAGGCGGTACAGCCCTAATCTCGAGTCAATAGTCACGTCTAAATAAAGAAGTCCGGCCGGCCGTTCACCGTGCAGTGTAAGGGGTGTAAGTCTTTTAAACGGCGACTGTCAGGATCGATTGGCTGCTGCGGGGATCTCCGTTCGGGACTTTGAGGCCTTGATAAACGGCAATGACGCATGCGAAGGCTTTTCCGGCCCGGTCGATTGTGCTGTAGCGTGCGTGTTGCCTCGTGTGCGGTGTAGCGGCGCGGCAGCGGGTGATGGACACGTGGCGATGCCATCCGTACCCTCCGCTGGCTGCCCGGAGAGCGTGCGGGGTATATCTTCCCCGGGCGACGCCATATTTGCGTTTATCTCAACCAAGCGGCGAATTTCGGCTCCTTTCCTTCCGAAATTGGCGAGCTCTCCCCTCTGGCGCTGATGCTCGGCGAGGGGAGCGAAGTGGCGTCTCCGGCGGCGACCGCGACGGGAAGCTCCTCCGTGCCCAATAATTCAAATTCAGATTAGCGGAGAAAGACAATTTTCGTGCGATTTTCGGCCACAGTTACATCCGGTAACTAGTAGGGAAGGTTTCCACACACCAGAAATTATACATACAGCTTGGCAAAAAAAGAAAAGAAAAAAAAAAAAAAGTCATGGGGGATGTCAGTAAATGCTTTGAAAGGATTAACTGTCGCAGGTCTGCAGTGAATAGCATAATGGAGCGCCATACATCTGGCAGCGGGGGAGAGGTGAGTTGAGGGGGACCATAATAAATAGTGGACAAGGCCAAGGAGTTTTGTGGCCTCTCCCCTTGCTAATAGTGGGAGTGGAGATCCGATCGATGCGATTCCCTTGTCGCTAATGTGAAGAAAGGAGTCCTCTGAAGCAGGCGGGAAATCTACTCTGATATTTCTACGCATTCGGACGCGGCGTGAGAGGTTCGGCGCCATTCACGAAGACGTCGTTGAAGGAATCGGAGGCAGTTTTATCACGGGAGAAGACAAGGGATGTTGCATGCAGTCGCCTGGAATGCTGCGAAGATGAAATACAGTTCGTGGTTTTACATGCAAAGCAAGAAAAAAAATATTTGGAATTTGGTCAACAGAGCGGACGAAACAAACGGTGTTTATTGAAACAAAAAAAACATAAATAAATAAATACAGACAACCATGCATGCATACGTATTTAGTTATACTTATATATATACACATCAATACCCATCTATCTACATATACACATATATACATACGCACATATACATACCCACTAATACATACATTCGTAAATATATACATATATGCACATACATACAGACATGCATGCACACATACAGACATACATGCTTGCATACATACATACGTGCTTATGTACATAAATATATGCATATACATGCATAGAACTTATATATACAATATATATATATATATATATATATATATATATATATCGAGAGAGAGACAAGAGTGATGTATGTGTGTTTGTTGTGTGTGTGTGATGTGGTGTGTGGGTTTCTGTATATATGTATATACATATATATATATATATATATATATATATATATATATATATATATATTATATATAATATATATATATATATTATATTATATATATATATATATATATATATATATGTGTGTGTGTGTGTGTGTGTGTGTGTGTGTGTGTGTGTGTGTGTGTGTGTGTGTGTGTGTGTGTGTGTGTGTGTTGTGTTGTGTGTGTGTGTTGTGTTTGTGTTTGTGTGTGTGTATATACATATACGAACACACCGTTGATTGCGCATATCTGTGTTATGATGAATTCGTATTAATCTAAGGCAGTGTATTCTTCCAGAAAAATTGATGAAAAATACTTAATTTCTCGCAGTGATATTACTAGGAGATCAACTTTCCTTTTCCGAAATTTCCATACATGCTTTTCCCTTTCGGTGAAAAGGTCACCTCGGGGTCGAATGAGGTCTGTTCCGGCGTTCGTGTCGACCCGAGTCTACGGGGTTGTTACTCTTTTGTAAATATATGTCGTGGTCGGCCTTTTATCTCTGCGGCCTTTGATGAAGTTGTCAATTTATGATAAGGCGCCCTCGGTATGCCCTTTGGATTGACCTTTTCTCTGTTGTCTCACGCGCAGTACTGGGAAACATGATAAGCAAGGATAATAAATATAGCATACAGAAGAGCTGTTATTATTATCCCAATAATTAAAACTGCAGTAGAATTATAGTGATTATAATAATGAAGAAACTATAATAACAAATGTGAATGATTTGGATAACACGAAAGGCAAAGTTCATAATCTTTATCATAATTACTTTTATACTATAAGAAATAATGGGAATCATGATAACGAGAAGTTGCCGTGTCTGTGTGGAGGCTGAGACCCGTTGTGTGAGGGACACGCCCACCCTCGTAATTAACCCTTTTTCAGAGGCACCCGCCCCCCCTCCCCCCTCTCCCCTCCTTGCCCCCTCCCCCTCCCAGACTATTGTTATATGACATCTAATTCACTTTAATCTTTCTTTCTTCTCCGGGCCGTGATTGCCTCGTGTGTTCACAAGCGGTAACGACGCTGGCTCAGTCGTCTCCGCTAATTAGCCAAATGGGTCTTCACAAACGACCCCGCAGCTGGTTTCTCGCGTCCGTGACTGGGCGGCGAGAGTTAGAGGCTCCGGGGCGCGTCTGATCACCTTAATGAGCTCGGGAGGCAGGTGCAGGAGAGGGGGACGGCGGCGCTGGAGATCGCAACATGGAAAGTGAATTTGCTGTGGCACTCACTCACTGGCGCACGGAGTCGCCAGGATGCACACACTGCGTGATAGGCGATGCAGTCAGCCTCGCGTTGGTGTGGGGATGGCTGGTTTTCTCGAGTTTTGTAGAATTTCTTTTTTTTTTGTATCTTACAGTTTGGTTATTTTCTACGGGTAAATGCATATTTTCTCATTCTCGCATATGGATCTCTCTCTCTCTCTCTTTCTTTCTTTCTTTCTTCTTTCTTTCTCTCTCTCTCTCTCTCTCTCTCTCTCTCTCTCTCTCTCTCTCTCTCTCTCTCTCTCTCTCTCTATATATATATATATATATATATATATATATATATATATATATATTGCGCAAAACCGATGTCCATTCTTCTCCAAATCATGCTCTTTTTAGCTGTAAACATTGATTTATATACCATTGCAATGAGATTTTAATATATCCAATAAATTAGTAAATTTAAAATCATATCAGGTGAAAACAGCTATGGGTAAGATATTCACCAGCAGCTATGCATAAGTACACAAAATATGCATCATTTGATTAAATACATTCATAAGTAAAATATTTTACTGTAACCTTAGACAGATTTGGGTAGCCTCTGCCACAGACTTAGGTAGCTCAATTTCTTAAGGTGATTTAAACAACGGCAAGAATTTACAAGGTTCCTCTTACTCTTAAGTCAGTCGAAAGAAACCATTTACCAGTGAGGAATTACACGTTGTTACACGAGCGTCCGTGACTCGTATATTTTTGTCCTTATTTTCTGTAAAGCGTTTTAGCCATAAGCAAATACTTGGACTGTGAAGCAACCCTTTTAGCATTTTAAAACCTTTGTTTTTTGTAACCGTATTTAGAAAAATAATAAAAACATTTTTTTTGTAACAGCGCAACTTTAAAAAAAATAAACTTTTTTTTCTTTTACAGCGTAGCTTTTTAAGATTTCATAACATCGTTAACAATTCAAAACTTTCGTAACGTTGTAACATTTTAACATCGTAACATCGCAACTTTGTAAGATCGTAACATTTAAGTTTTTGATATCTTTGTAGCTTTTAACTTAGTAACTTAGGAGCATTATAATATCATAACTTCGCAACTTTTAAACCGTAACTTCACAACCTTAAATTTAAACTTCGTAACGTCACAACTTTTAACCTAGTAACCGCAACTGTTAAACTAAGTAACTTTGAAACGTTTTAACTTCGTAACTTCACAACTTTTAATCTTCGTAACTTTACAACTTTTAAACTTCGTAACTTTTAAACCTCGCAACTTTTAAACGTCGTAACTTCGCAACTTTTAAACTTTTTAAACTTCGTAAACTTCACAACTTTTAAACTAACTTCCAACTTTTCTAACATCGCCACTTTTTGACACCTTAACTTCACAACTTCAAACTCCTTAAATCCTTCCCAAAACCCCGAAATCTCCGGCGCGAAGGAATCCGAGAGACGCAGCGTGGCCGACTCGCCGTCCTCCGGAGCGCCTTAGGCAAAGACACACGGCATGTCCCTCGCTATTAGGACACGGAAGCGGGATTAGGGGGTTCCTAATCACAGACGGATTGGGATTGGGAGGATAATTGTTTTTGTTGATCTGTTGATGGTTTTAAAAGAATGGGTCGTCGTGGAATCCGCTTTGGGAGGAGGATAATGGAGATGAATGGGCGCGTGGTGGAGGTTGTACGTATCCGAGGCTGAGTGAATGAAGGCATCGGAGGAAGCTATGAAAAAAGAATGAAATGATGAGTCGCACTGAGCTCTGTGTCTGTGATTTAACTTCATTTTTACAGACACAAACGCACACACGCATAATGTGTGTGTGTGCGCGTGTGTATGTATATATATTTATGTTTTTTTATACATATACATACATACACACACATACATATATATATATATATATATATATATATATATATATAATATATATATAAAAATGAAAAGCAACAATGAGAAATCGTAACGTTTCGAAACGTTACGATTATTTTCATTTCACATTTTGGCTAATTTCATCTTTAATTTTGTGTGCACGTTACTGTGTTTGTGCTTGTGTTATAATATATATATATATATATATATATATATATATATATATATATATATATATATAAAATATAAACTGATGCACATGTAAAAACCCAAAATAGTTTCCCCACATAACTTGTTCAAGAGAATTAAATCCTGTTAAAGTAAATCCGAACAATCTAGAAACTAAGTCATCATTCAACGCACAAGACAACGGTCGAAAAGGAGATCAAACTCTCTTCCCTTTCCACGCTCACGACCAACTCCATGCGTTTTCATTCCTTATTCTCCCTTCTTTTCCCTCTTCTCTCTCCCTCTGCCCTCTGCCCTCGTTCCCTCTCTCGTCTCCCTCTCTTCCCTCGCATCCCCTAGGGCCAGCCTGCTCTTAATCGGGTAACTGTTTCTGATCCTGTAAATTGACCCTTCTGTAGTTAACATTTTTCTGCCTCGAACTCCCTGGGAAAGTACCGTCCTATTGGCAAGGTACCGTTAGAATCAAGGGTTGTTTGGGGTATGGCAATGGCACGGTGCGGTCGTTGGTATGTCTCGTTAGCGGTGATACGTATTAAAGTTCTCATTAAATTGCATTCGGGTAATAAGGGGAATCCTGCATGCGAACTTTGCACCGTCTTGGCTGGTGGGTTTTAGGGCGCGAGGGAAAAGGAAGACAGCGCATTGTAACTTCTGACTCTGAGTATGAATCTGAGTGTGTGTGCCGTGTGTGCATTATGTATTACATATATATTCATATATACACATCTCTTTCTCTTGCCCTCTCCTCTCTGTTTGTGTGTATATATATATATATATTATATATATATATATATATATATATATATATATGTATATATATACATATATATGTATATATATATTATATATATATATATATATATTATATATATATAATATATATATATATATATACACACGCATTCATTTACATACATATACGCAAGTTATCAAATGAATGTCTTTCCATTTTCCATTCTATTAAAATCAACATATTTCAAATTCTCTCGCTTCTGCAGAACCATTGACACGGCCACGCCTCGTGACATGAAACGCCTGTTGCTGCCGCATCGAAGATTTGCGCACGTCAACCGTCATGTCAGTCCATAGACTTTCCCTTCACTTTTATAAACTTTTTTTTTTCTTTGCGTCATGGATCATGGCCCCCCATACATACGCCGGACTCTGCAGTGCCACGAAAATAGCCCCCGTGCGTGTTGAAAAATGTACCCTGTAAAATACACCCGGTAATAAGGTCTATGGTGAACCTATGCTATGATTTTAGACAACAACTTAACAGCCTTCACTCACGCAGTCAGCTCCCCCGCGACCTGGTTATTGCCACCTCCCCCCTGCCCTCCTTTCTTGTCTGCTTGTCTCCTTAATTCATTGTTTGTCTTATTCCGTCTCCTTCTCTCTCAGACTGTTTGGCTTAAGGACGTTAGGTTACGCTACCCAAAGATTTAGGCGTGCGGTAGATACAGGTAGGATAGGCCTACATTTAAAAAATTGGTCAATGAGAAACGAACGGATCAGAATAAATATGATATTTATAAATAAAAAAACCTTTATTACACAACACACACACCAAACACAACACACACACACACACACACACACACACACACACACACAACACACACATACACACACACACACACACACACACACACACACACACACACACACACACACACACACACACACACACACACACACATATATATATATATATAATATATATATATATATATATATATATTTATAAACACACACACATACATATACACACATGTATAGACATATTTATTTGATTTGTGTGTGCATGTGTGTATGTATGGCAAGTCTGTGTATCTGGGCGTACATGTATGTATATACGTGTATGCGTCTGTAGGCGTGTGGTCGGGCTGCTGAACCGGGACACAAAGGAAACACGGTTCCTACTTCCGCGCTAATGATTCCAAATTGGTTCCATAGCGATCCTAAACACTGCGTCACGTGTATTATATAGGCCCCTAATCATGAGTAAAATAATTGCCGCTATTGTCCTTATTAGCGTACGATATTGCAAACGTTCGGTTCATTGCTCACGCACACACGCGTGGTTTATGAGTTTGTGCGTGCGTGAGCTATGGTATTTTGAGTGAGGTTTTGCAATATCATCGTAATATTGCGAAGGTTACGTTTGATCACAACATTATTTTGAGGACTAAGGGTTTTTCTTGTACGAAGATAAGTATATAATGAATAAACATGCATACTGCACATACATTATATAGTGACTTTTAGACAGGTACCTGAATGTGTACACGCAGACACTGACACGCACACGCACACGCACACACGCACACGCACACAAACACACACACAAACAAACACACACACACACACACACACACACACACACACACACACACACAACACACACACACACACACACACACACACACACACACACACACACACACACACACACACACACACACACACACACACACACACACACACACACACACACACACGCACAGCACCAAGTATATACGCATGCATCCATATATCCAAACTCTGATGTTTTTTATTCAACGGAAATATCACAATTCTTGAATGATAAAGATTAAGATTGATTAAGATTGATTAAGATTAAGAGATTTTCACGCGCCCTCTTTCACGTCGTCTGTCACCTCGTATCTCCGTCCACATTTGGCCTCTTAAAACTCGCCAATTTCGTGACACATCTTTTGGAAACTTTTGAGGTTTATGTTGGAGTGTTTTCGACTGGATTAAAACCTTGGGTGGTCGGTTTCCTCGTTTGGTTATGTGGTTGTGTGTGTGATTTTCCCTTTTATTGCCTTTCGTTGAATCTTGGATATTGAATCTTTCTTTTTTTCTCTCTGTCTCTGTCTCTGTCTCTCTCTTTCTGCATCTCTCTCTCTCTCTGTCTCTCTCTCTCTCTCTCTCTCTCTCTCTCTCTCTCTCTCTCTCTCTTCTCTCCCTCTCCTCCCTCCTTCCCCCCCTCTCTCTCTCCCTCCCTCCTCCTCCCCCCCCCTCCCCCTCCTCCCCCTCCCCTCCCCTCCTCCTCCCCTCCTCCCCCTCCCGGGACGCCCTAGTGTCGGAACTCTGACTTGCATAATCCGTTGCAGTCAAGAGAATTATTATTCGTATCAGCTGATTTAATCGCGACGCAACACGCTATCAAAGGCCGACGCTACACCTCTGCGCCAGGACTCGGGGGGGGGGGGGGGGGGGAGAGAAAAGGGGTTTTGTATCTCTTAATAGGATCGACCTTCCTTTCAGCAGAAGCGAGCGTCGAAAAAACTTAGAAAGAGTATAGTATTGGTTGGTAATTAGGATATGAAAGGTTGTGAGTTAGGAGTGATATATAGAGGGGGATGGCAGTCAAAATGGGGCAGTAGGGGCAGTCAAAATGCGGCAGTCAAAATGGGGTACGGCAGTCAAAATGGGTACAGTCAAAATGGGGTCACGGCAGTCAAATGGGGCAGTCAAATGGGGTACGGCAGTCAAAATGGGGTCAAAATGGGGGCAGGGCAGTCAAAATGGGGTACGGGGGTACGGCAGTCAACGGCAGTCAAAATGGGGTACGGCAGTCGAAATGGGGTACGGCAGTCAAAATGGGGTTCACGGCAGTCAAAATGGGGTACGGCAGTCAAAATGGGGTACGGCACCCAATTTTTTCACTATGTGGGCGTTTATGTTGGTCGTGAATGGTGAAAATAATTATACGATTTTCATTATTTTCATTGGAGTATAAAGAAATTATCAATGACAATGAAATTACTACTATCAATATTAATAAGTAGTTTTTTTCTTACTGTGTGGGCCTTTGTGTTAGTCGTGTGTGATGACAATGGTGATATTTTTTATTATCATTTATAGTTTTATTTCATCAAGAGTAGAACAAATATCGTGAATGATAATAGTATTACTACTTTTTATGTTAATAGGAGTGGGCCTTCGAGTTGGTCGTGTGTAAGGATAATAACGTTTTTTATCATTATTAGCATTCTTTTTCTTATCGAAAGTAGGAAAAAAAAAACATTGATATTTATGGGGAGATGTTTGCAATGTAAGTGTTTGTGTTGCTTGTCGGGTCTCTGTCAGCTGCCTTTGTTGTTATTTGGTGTTTGCTATTGTCGTTATCGTAGGTGTTTTGGTAAGAGAAATGTTGATAATGTCTGATATATCTTTTTCTTCTGAGGGGGAAAACGATGTGGCCAAATTCATCGAATGTTTGTGTGTGTGTGTATGTGTGATTTGTTTATTTGTTTATGTGTGTATTTGTTTGTTTGTGGGTGTATGATTGTTTGTTAATTTTTTATGTCTGTATTTTGTGTTTTTACGTTTTTTTGTGTTTTTAAATGTCTGTAAGTGTGTTTTATGCGCGTGTGAGTGTCCTTATGTCTCTGTTTGTGTGCATCTGTGTGTGTGTGCTTACGTGCGTGTGTATGCGTGCGCTCGTGTGTGCATTCTCCGATTATCTTCCGCGTGACCACATATAACCGACCATCGCAGCCTCGTCAGCGCGAAGGTCTAGATCTGGTCATTAAACATCTGAGACTAATCATCATAAATTATCTAAGACAAGATGGCGGTCGCTGTATCAAAGAAAATAGCCCACGCAAAGAAATTTAGATAAAGAAAGAGAGAATGTGTATAAATAGAGAGATGGATAGATGGATAAATAAAATAATGGGCAGAGAACAGACAAGGTAGAGAGATAGACAGATAGACAGAGAGAGATATATTGATAGACAGAGAGAGAGATAGGATGACAGATCGATATGTAGGTAGATAGATAGGAAGATAAATAGAGAGAGAGAATGAAAGAGAGATAGAATGATAGATCGATAAGTAGGTAGATGGGATAGATAGATAGAGAGATAGAGAGAGAGAGAGGACGAAAGAGAGAAATTGACATGAAGATCTAATTTAAAAAGGTATGAATGAGAATGAATATATTCACAATACAAGAGATGTTTTTGTATTGTAAAGATATTCATGCAAATATATTCTTTCTTATTCATATCTTTTCTACATTTGTCAACATGAATACGGTTCATGAAGATCTAATAGATCATCAGCATATTTATTCATCCTCCTTGAAGACGCTAAATCTCCTCGACTCACAAGTTAATTATTAAAGAATGAAAATTGAAATCAAGTCCAGTTTAGTGCAAAGAGCAAAAACCACGAGGGAGTGAACCAACAGACAAACGGACAATATGTCGAATTAACATCTTTACTATCAGATAAAACATACGGTTGTGCAAATAAAATTGTTTTACGTGTCTCTTTATTGCTTGAGGTTATTGCTTCGGCTCATAAAGGCTGTCATTAACTCACACTGTTTCCCAGAGAGATCTGTGATACCTTAATCAAAATTTTACATCATTTTATGTAACTCTCACTATAAGTTTGATTATGATATGATGTGTGCATATATATATATATATATATATATATATATATATATATATATATATATATATATATATATGTATGTATGTATGTATGTATGTATGTATATTTAAACACACACACACACACACACACACACACACACACACACACACACACACACACAACACACACACACACACACACACACACACGTATGCACATACATCATACATACATGCATACACACACACAGCTATTAATGGGTTTGTGTATCTGTATATGACAGTGATAATTTTACTGTATTATCTGCCGATCAGTACTGTTACATTGCAAGCCATCACTGAAGTTGTTATGACTGCATTATTTTGAATGATTATACATTGCAACATCATCACCTCATCATCCAAAACTGAGCAAAATTACAAGGTATTTAGTCACATGAAAAATTAGATATCAACGTCCACGAAATAAAATACAATACCATAAGTTTTACATCACGTTACGAGATTTTGATATCATCATGATAATCTGGGCTTAGACTGAAACCTAATTCAATACCATTTTTTTCCTGAGAGTCTTCAGTGCTTAAGTCACACTAGCATGCTTTAGGAGGACAGCAATGATGATTATCCTTGTCAAATCCGATTAAACAAAATTTGATATAGATAGTATCATTAATATTTTCATGTGGTTTATATTATGTAATGTAGTTCAGTCATTCAAATAATTGGTCAGGTAGTTAAACACTTGTTTGATTAATCAGTCAATCAATCAATATGTGGATTAAATGATTGATTATAACGTTTCTAGTATGATGATAGGATGATATATGTACAGTTGGGATATCTTAGGATAGATAAGGAGATATATAGACAGATTGATTGATAGGTAGGTAGGTCGATAGACTGATAGACCGATAGACAGATAGGTGGATTGATATGTAGGTAGGTAGATGGACTGATAGACAGGCAGGTAGA
>NW_020870379.1:576809-586809 GCF_003789085.1 Penaeus vannamei
AATGGATTACAAGTAGTTTGCTTAGAGAATGAAAACAAAACAAAACAGACAGACAGGTTATACGTAACATCAAAGACAAGGTAAGGGAGGCACCAACGAGAGATTTGGACGATCTAAAAAGACGGGAAGAGAATGAACCGAGAGAGATTGCAATGGGAATGACAGAAAGATGAAGAAGGATCGCTGGAAGGCAAAGGAAAAGAAGAAAAGATCTTATAAACGGAGACATGTATGCCTTTGATATTGAAGAAAATAAAGAGGAACGTTAGCAGACGAGGACTCTAATGGCACACACCAGGATTAAGGTGAAAAGACGTGAACATATAATTCTATCTTAACATATATTTCGTCACCAACACGCTCGTTCACATCTTGGCATCACAGACAGAGAAATTGCTCATTGTTGACAAAATTAAAAGCTAAGGCATATCATATTTCCATAGGACAAACGTGATTTATAGTTATGATTAAACTACTGTTATAGTTTATAATAGTCGCTTGCTGGAGATCACGGGAGCGACACTGATCGATGAGTAATGGTCCTCTTGTTTGGATATATGTTTAATACATTATTCGATTTGCACAGATAAACGAGATAGCTAAGTTAAGGGGGTCAGTTGTTCCTACAGGCTCACTATGCACTATACATCATAAAAAAGTCTCCTCTCTCTCTCTCTCTCTCTCTCTCTCTCTCTCCTCTCTCTCTCTCTTTCTCTCTCTCTCTCTCTCTCTCTCTCTCTCTCCTCTCCTCCCTCTCCCTCTCCCTCTCCTCCCCCTCTCCCCCCTCTCCCTCCCTCTCCCTCTCCCTCTCCCTCCCCTCCCCTCCCTCTCCCTCATCCCCTCCTCTCTCTCTCTCCCGCATATGTGTGTGCGTGTGCATCGTTGAATTCGTGTCCAACGTTACTATTCGTGTGATAGGTGCTTCGTCCGATTGTCATGGTGTCTGCGGGTGACGTCAAGACACTAGAGAAATAAGTGATACAAGAAAAAAAAAAACACGTGATGTGATTCAATAATTTAACAAGCAATAAACATGCTCTCGAAACTTATGTGGTGTGTTATTTTCTTGGTGACCTGATAGTCACACGCGTTTGTTTGTGACACACTCATACTCAAGACACACACACTCGCAAATGTACGTACACATACACACAAACACACACTCACATATACACACATGTATGCATTCGTCTCACATCTTTTATGGATTGCCAAAACATGCGTGTGTGAATGCACGAAATTCCTCCATTTGTTTATGTAAGAACAGAAAGAGAGAGAGAGAGAGAGAGAGAGAGAGAGAGAGAGAGAGAGAGAGAGAGAGAGAGAGAGAGAGAGAGAGAGAGAGAGAGAGAGAGAGAGAGAGAGAGAAAGAGAAGAGAGAGAGAGAGAGAGAGAGAAGAGAGAGAGAGAGAGAGAGAGAGAGAGAGAGAGAGAGAGAGAGAGAGAGAGAGAGAGAGAGAGAGAGAGAGAGAGACGGAGGAAGACAGAGAAAGAAAATAAAGAGAGATAGATAGATAGACAGATAGAGATAGATAGAGATAGATAGAAGATAGATAGAGATAGATAGATAGATAGATATAGATAGATAGATAGATAGAGATAGAGAGAGAGAGAGATTTAGAGATAGATAGAGAGATAGAGAGATAGAGAGATAGAGAGAGGAGATAGAGAGAGAGAGAGAGAGAGAGAGAGAGAGAGAGAGAGAGAGAGAGAGAGAGAGAGAGAGAGAGGAGAGAGAGAGAGAGAGAGAGAGAGAGAGAGAGAGAGAGAGAGAGAGAGTTAAGAGAGCGTTCGAATCTCACAAAGATGGAGGCAGATATGAGTGGAGGGCAGATGAGCACAAGACCAGCTGTGGGAAAGGGGACTGGCTGAACCTAGCTCGGGTGAGACGTGTTCTTGTTGTCTCTGTTTTTGTCGCTTGAAAAGAGGGCGTTTTTGTCTGTGTTTGCCTTTTGTGCGTGTCTGTGTTTTATATTTCCCGCATTAACCGTACTGACGTTCTTGCCTGTAACTGACTGTCCATTTGAGTGCTTAAGAGGAGGCAGATCCCTGTTCAAATGTTCGTCTTCCTTAGGCATTGTTCATGGACAAGTAGCTGCTGGAAAAATGGAAGTTCAACCCCGAAATTTGTCTTTTTTTTCTAGAATATTTGCTTCAATCTTAAATAAAATCTAATAAAATCTAAGTCTTAATCTGGAAGTAATTTGAGTCGTTGTTAGATGTCACTTCTTCACCCAACTCACAGGCAATCGTATTCTCCCAAACTAGAACAGTCTCCGCCCCTATGAACCCCACCTCATTATTACCACAGCTCCCCAACCTCCTACCAGGACAGGAAACAAGAATGATTTGCACGTGTATGAGCTCGAGTCCCAGGTCGAACCACGTGTCTCATGTGGCTGCGGTCGATTACTGGCGGTCATCTGGTCGTTGTCAGCACGCAGACCCACAGACAACACTACGTTTCCCCGCTGACACCTTCTCTGCTGTACATTTGACGTCTACCAAGGCCCCGTCCACTATGCTGCCTTATGACGTCGTTATGACAGTGACTTAATATGTACCTGCCTATGTTGCTTTGTCTTGCAAGGAATCCCTGTCTAAACACACATTTTACTCGACGCTTATATAATTACTATTATCACGCACACCTCTCGCAGATATCATCACTGATGACGCTGGTGCCTTGACTGTAATCAGCTGCAGCCAACTCGATACCAGCTGCTCTTTCATTAGCATTAACAATTCATTTGCGTACTTGCAAGAATTAACGATAGGTCATGACGATTCATTATCAAAAAATATTAGACTGCCGTATGTAATCTGTAGCTGTAATTAACTCTCTGGCTACATTTGGCTTGTTGTTACCAAAAAAGAATCATATAATAACACAAGAAGAAAAAAAGAAGATATTTCAAAGATAACACGATTACACGAAGGAGCCACCCCCGCTGTCAGTCACTTATAATTACCAGGTTTTATTGAACCTTTGGCACGGCGTCCCCACAACACAGGCGGGCGGGTCTCCTCCATACATCATCACACGCAAACACGTAGACTCCGCTGCGGCCATTTGCTAATTAACATATTTGTTCTTTCTAATTAAAAGATTTATATGAATGATCGCAGACCGTAATTACTAGGGGGCTCAGTCTTTATATATAAAAAAGTCACTAGAAAAAAGTAATCTAAGATTAAATATGTATATTTTTTATGATTTTTCCACAAAAAACGAACACGACGCGTGTAATAGCTAAGGCCTCCTAGTCGCTTAGAAAATATTAGAAGATAAATAAATAAATAAATAAATATTATATATATATATATATATATATATATATATATATATATATATATATATATATATATATATATATGTTTAACTTCTACACGAACGTCGATATTAGGCCTATCCCCTGACTACGATCCACACGGAACCACATGCATGTCTTAGCAGTGAACAGGGGACGGGGTATAGGAGACCCCCCCCCCCTCTAACATTTCCCATTATTTCGACATTGACAATTCAGTCTCAGGCCAACTGTCTTCTTGGAATCCACTTAGGAAGCCTAAAAACCTGAAGAGGTGACCTGAATGCATAACTTATTTTTAGGAAAAGATTTACCAAACGTTGACTGATTGTTAAAAAAAAAAAAAAAAAAAAAAAAAAAACGCAGGTAACCTCCCTTTAGCTTTTTTTTTTTTTTTTTTTTTTTTTTTTTTAAGGAGAAGGGCACAAGTAACTCCACAATTCACAGATATTTTGAAAAGCTGATATTGGTAACCTACCACTAACTGATTTTTAAAGGAAAAAGACACAGGTAACCCCCAATTAACAGATGTTTAGAAAAAAGTGATATTGGTAACCTACCACTAACTGATTTTTAAGGAAAAAGACATAAGTTAACAGGTAACAGGTAACAGGACACAGGTAACCTCCCAGTTAACAGATTTTTAGAAAAAAGTGACGTGTTGGTAACCTACCACTAACTGATTTTTAAGGAAAGACACTGGTAACCTCCCTGTTAACAGATCTTTAGAAAAACGTGATACTGATAACGCATAATTAACTGATACTAAGGGAAAAAACACAACTATCCAATTAAATGATTTTTAGAAAAAAAAGTAAAATTCATAACCTTCCATTAACTGTTTTAAAGGGAAAAAAACAGATAACCATCCAGTTAACTAATGTATAGAAAAAAATAATCCGTAGATTTATCAACATCTCAAAACAACCGGATTTCGAACTTCCATCAGCCAGACAACCAGAGGAAGTTAAGAAGTCAAGACAACCAGAGGAAGTTAAGACGGAAGTAATGAAGTTAACTTCCTCTAGTTGTCTTTTCTTAACTTCCTCTGGTTGTCATAACTTCCTCTGGTTGTCATAACGTCTTAACTTCATCCGGTTGTTCTAACTTCTCAACTTCCACTGGTTGACTTAAGAAGTTACGACAACCAGAGGAAGTTAAGAAGTCAAGACAACCAGAGGAAGTTAAGAAGTTCCAGAGGAAGTTAAGAAGTTAAGACAACCAGAGGAAGTTAAGAAGTCAAGACAACCAGAGGAAGTTAAGAAGTTAAGACAACCAGAGGAAGTTAAGAAGTTAGACAACCAGACAACCAGAGGAAGTTAAGAAGGTAAGACAACCAGAGGAAGTTAAGAAGTAAGCAACCAGAGGAAGTTAGAAGTAAGACACCAGAGGAAGTTAAAGTCAAGGAAGTCAAGAGAGGAAGTTAAGAAGTTAAGACAACCAGAGGTTAAGTCAAGAGAAGTTAAAAGTTAGACAACCAGAGGAAGTTAAGAAGTCAGACAACCAGACAAGACCAGAGGAAGTTGTTAGAAGTTAAGACAAGACAAGGACAAGAGGAAGTTAAGAAGGTAAGACAACCAGAGGAAGTTAAGAAGTTAAGACAACCAGAGGAAGTTAAGAAGTCAAGACAACCAGAGAAGTTAAGAAGTTAAGACAACAACCAGAGGAAGTTAAGAACAAGACAACCAGAGGAAGTTAAGACAAGACAACCAGAGGAAGTTAAGAAGTTAAGACAACCAGAGGAAGTTAAGAAGTTAAGACAACCAGAGGAAGTTAAGAAGACAACCAGAGGAAGTTAAGAAGTAAGACACCAGAGGAAGTTAAGAAGTCAAGACAACCAGAGGAAGTTAAGAAGTAAGACAACCAGAGGAAGTTAAAAGTCAAGACAACCAGAGGAAGTTAAGAATCAAGACAACCAGAGGAAGTTAAGAAGTTAAGAAACCAGAGGAAGTTAAGAAGACAACCAGTTAAGAAGTAAGACAACCAGAGGAAGTTAAGAAGTCAAGACAACCAGAGGAAGTTAAGAAGTCAAGACAACCAGAGGAAGTTAAGAAGTCAAGACAACCAGAGGAAGTTAAGAAGTCAAGACAACCAGAGGAAGTTAAGAAGTAAGACAACAGAGGAAGTGACAACCAGAGAAGTTAAGAAGTAAACAACCAGAGGAAGTTAAGAAGTTAAGACAACCAGAGGAAGTTAAGAAGACAACCAGAGGAAGTTAAGAAGTCAAGACAACCAGAGGAAGTTAAGAAGACAACCAGAGGAAGTTAAGAAGGTAAGACAACCAGAGAATTAAGAAGTAAGACAACCCAGAGGAGTTAAGAAGTCAAGACAACCAGAGGAAGTTAAGAGTCAAGACAACCAGAGAAGTTAAGAAGGACAACCAGAGGAAGTTAAGAAGAAACCAGAGGAAGTTAAGAAGTAAGACAACCAGAGGAAGTTAAGAAGTCAAGACAACCAGAGGAAGTTAAGAAGTCAAGACAACCAGAGGAAGTTAAGAAGTCAAGACAACCAGAGGAAGTTAAGAAGTTTAAGAAGTCAAGAAGGAAGTTAAGAAGTCAAGACAACCAGAGGTAAGAAGTAAGACAACCAGAGGAAGTTAAGAAGTTAAGACAACCAGAGGAAGTTAAGAAGGTAAGACAACCAGTAAGTTAGAAGTAAGACAACCAAGGAAGTTAAGAAAAGACAACCAGACGAAGGTAAGACAACAGAGGAAGAAGTTAAGAAGGTAAGACAACCAGAGGAAGTTAAGAAGGTAAGACAACCAGAGGAAGTTAAGAAGTTAAGACAACCAGAGGAAGTTAAGAAGTTAAGACAACCAGAGAAAAAGAAGGTAAGACAACTGAGGAAGTTAAGAAGTCAAGACAACCAGAGGAAGTTAAGAAGTTAAGACAACCAGAGGAAGTTAGGAAGTCAAGACAACCAGAGGAAGTTAAGAAGTCAAGACAACCAGAGGAAGTTAAGAAGACAACCAGAGGAAGTTAAGAAGGACAACCGAGGAATTAAGACAACCAGAGAACTCAAGAAGTTAAGACAGCCAGAGGAAGAGAAAATTAGACGAAGTTAAGAAGTTAAGAAAATCAGAGGAAGTTAAGAAAGTAAGAAACAGAGGAAGAAGAAGTAAGACAAGAGAGGAAAAGAAGAAGTTTGATTAGAAGGTAAGACAAGAGAACAACCAGAGGAAGTTAAGAAGTTAAGACAGCCAGAGGAAGAGAAAATTAGACGAAGTTAAGATAACCAGAGGAAGTTTAAGAAGACAACCAAAGGAAGTTAAGAAGTTAAGAAAATCAGAGGAAGTTAAGAAGTTAAGACAGCCAGAGGAAGAGAAAATTAGACGAAGTTAAGAAGTTGAGACAACCAGAGGAAGTTAAGGAACGGGAGTAGCGCGGCCTGTCTGTTCTCACGCATGACCCGGGCGGCCTTGCGTCGTGGCGGGGCGTCGTGACCTCGTCTTTTACACACACGTGACCTAGCTTGACATAATCACTTAGGCTCACACGATATTTCGTTTATCTCTCTCTTTCTCATTTTTTTTCTCTCTCCTCTTTCTCTGTTTATGTCTGTGTCTGTCTTTCTTTGTCTGTTTATGTCTCTCTCTCTCTCTCTCTCTCTCTCTTCTCTCTCTCTCTCTCTCTCTCTCTTCTCTCTCTCTCTCTCTCTCTCTCTCTCTCTCTCTTCTCTCTCTCACACACACACACACACACACAAACTATTCAGACACACAGAAGGGAGGTGACGACAAACTTGTTGGTCGATTATGAAAATCATAATTTTTATCATTATACTTTGATTATTATAATAATAATAATAATATTTATTATTATCATTATTATCATTATCATTATTATTATCAATATTCTTCTGCTTATCATTATTGTTATCATTCCTATTAATATTATTGGTTTTATTATCATCATCATTATCATTATTATTATTATTTATATTATCATTATTATCATTATTATCATATTATATTATTTATTATCATTATTTTTCATTACAATTATTATATTACCAATATTATTATTATCATTATCTTTATTATATATTATCCTTATATATATATATATATAATAATAATATATATATATATATATATATATATATTATATATATATTATATATATATATATATATATATATATATATATATACATATATATATATATATATATCATATGCACACATATATCTGTGTGTGTGTGGAGCATGTTTCACTGAAATACTTCGACAGTTTCTAATGAACATGATGATTATTAACGAAAATGATACAATTCATAACAGTCTAAAGTACTTTTACAACCACGAAACAGATCGCACCAACATGTATCGCATCTTTCACCTCGGATTTTTAATGTGCCACTAAAACATGACCCTCTGGCACTGCAGTTTATCGCCGTCATTAGGTCCAGCGCCTCTTAAGACGTAAGGAAGAGTAAATATTCTCACGAGCGCTTGCAAGACTACTAGTAACGCGGTCATCTGTGCTCTAGTTAGGAGTCGAGCACCTCCTCTTCCTCTTCTTCTTTTTCTGCTCCTCCTTCTCCTCCTCTTCTTCTTCCTCTCCCTTTCTCCCTCCGCCCGCTCCTCTCCCACCTCCCCCTCCTCCTCCTTTTTCTTCTCTTCTCTCCTCCTCCCCTTCCCCTTCCTCCTCTCCCCTCCCCTCCTTCTCCCCTCCCTCCTCCTCCTCCTCCTCCTCCTCCTTCCTCCTCCTCCCTCCCCTCCCCTCCTCCACCTCCTTCCTCCTCCTTTCCTCCACCCTCTCCTCTTCTCCTTCCTTCTTCTCTCCATTTCCTCTCTTCTTCTCCTCCATTTCTTCCTCTTCTTCTTCTTCTTCCTCCTCCTCTCCTTCTCTTCTCCTCCTCCTCCTCCTGCGTGTCTGTGCCGGGGATTGTTCAGGTTTATTGCACAGGTCACGTGATGAGGGAGCTACTTGGGGGGCCACTTTAAGTGTCGCTTGGTAATGTACTTACAAGTGAGGCGATAATTACCAAGATTAGGCTCAGAGGGGTTACCGTCAGGCCTCTGTTCAATTTGGGCTTCAGGCTCCTCCGGGGTTCGAGAGCCTTGTTAGGGCTCGAATCGCTCCTGAGTGGTCTATAGCTTTTAAGAGAAAGTGTATTATTTTGAGTCTAAAAAATAAATAAATAAATAAGTAAATAAGTAAATAGATAAATAAATAAGTAAATAAATAAATAAATAGATAGATAGATATAGAAAAAAAACAGGATATGAGTGAGTTCATGATTATTCAAAGCTTACTCTTTTTTTCTTTTTTTTTTTTTTTTACGTATGATATCCCGAAGACGAAGAGCCTCGGCCTTCGCTTTATCCCCGAGGTCTAAGCCAGTCACTCAACTCGTGTAAACATGACCTCAAGGATAAGCTGTGAGAGTTTACTCCTTTTGACACGATCCGCTCATTTCCAGCACGAGGTAGGCTTTGTGTCATTTCATTTGCGTTTTTATCTTTCGTTCCTTTCCCCTCAAGGCAGTAATTTCCTTAAACAAACGCACATTTGTCTCAACAACCGTGAAGCACGATTTCTTCAACAGGTAGACATACTTATGAAAAAGGTATGATGCAGGAATATGTATATATATTTTTTCTCGTTTTGTATCCATTCAGAGTCAGACTTTTTGCTTTGTTGAAATGTCAGGATATGGGTCATGGCGGAAAGTAGTAAAGTGCCTTAGAAATCCAGACACAAAAAAACACACAAAATGTCATGTCAGAGGCTAGCAAAATACTTTTAAAACACCAGACATAAAAGGACACATCATAAAAGGGTCATGGCAGGGACTAGCAAAATACTTTTAAACCCCGGATACAAAAGAACGCACAGAATATATGGATCATGGCAGAGACTAACAAAATACATTTAAAACCCCGGACACAAAAGGACACAGTTCATTGGGGTCATATCAGAGACTAGTAAAATACTTTTAAAGACCCAGACACAGATGGAGACCAAGAACAGCATATAAATCTAGTAAAATACCTTTAAAGACCTAGCCACAAGAACACTACGTATAAGGATCATGTCAGGGACTAGCAAAATACTTTTAAAACCCCGGACACAAAAGGACACAGCATATAAGCATATGTCAGAGTCTAGAAAAATACCTTTAAAGACCCAGAACGCAGAGCACTCATGAGTACTCACCTCCATGAAGAGCTCGGGGCCCGTGTTGTCATCGTTGACGCGGTAGTAGATGGGTCCGTCGAGCCTAAGTTCCTCCCCGCTGGATCCTCGCCCCCACAGAACCCCATTCGTCGCGACCTCCTCCTGTCCTCCGCCCTCACCGTGCCTCATCCTCGCGAAGGGCGTGCCAGCCCCGCATCCCCCTTGCCCTCACTCCGCCCTCCTCCACCCTCCGCCTCCACCACCGCCTTCTCCTGCGCCTCTTCGCGTTCTAAGGCTCGAGGCTCAAGTACGAGTCATGCTCTGGGATCCTTGCTGCTCGAGCGTGGTTTCCGGCACTCGGGTTAGGGCGACATGGCGGCTGTCTGTTTCCTTTTTTTCTGCACGAGGGGAAGGGGCAGGAGAAGGGGACGATCTGGAGAGAAAGGAAGGGTTGAGGAAGTCATTAGATTCATTATGCGCTGTTGTTTGAAACAGATCTATGAAGACAGCGGTTCCCTTCGTCCTATTTTCTGACGTCAGATGTGTGGGAATTCGCTTCTGCTTT
>NW_020870379.1:599309-601809 GCF_003789085.1 Penaeus vannamei
TATTACCGTCGGTATGATTGTGTTTGTGTGTTTGTGCATTCATACAGATAAAGATATTGGAAGGAAAAAAACAACTACTAAAATCAGAGAAGGGAGCGAAGAAGTGGCAAAGACTTCATATCACAACGTTCTGTAGTCTACGGAAATAAACCCACATTTCACTACTAAATAGTTATATTTTCTGGCAGAAATATCATCACCAGTCTAACTGTGTGTACGGGCCTTTATAAAGATACTCATATTAGAAGAAGAAGAATTGCAATGAAAACAAACAAACATGGAAACAGAAAAGACAGATGTTCATAACTCAACATTTTAGTCTACGGAATAGAAACCCACATTTCACTACTTAAGGATTATATTCTCTATGACAGGAATATCATCAGTTTAACTGTGTGCGTGTATTCATACAGGTACACATTAAAAGTTTAAAAAAATGATAAGGAGGCAGGAAAGACACAAAATCTATATCTCAACATCATTTAGTCTATTGAAAAAAAAATCCACATTTAACACCCAAAAGGTTATATCTCTATGACAAAAATATCAGCCTAACTGTGCGTGCATGCAGTGGTACAGATGCATATATGAGAAGTAAAAAAAAAAAAAAAAAAAAAAATCCAAATCTGATAAAAAGGTAGCAAAGACAAATCTTCATAACTCAACGTTTTAAAATCTACGGGATTGAAACCCACATTTCAAAACCAAAGGCTTATGCTCTTTTTGACAAATACTTTATCATCAGCCTAACTGTGTGAGCGTGTATTCATAGAGATACAAACGCATTAGAAGTGAAAAAAAATCCAAAACAGGTAAGGAGGCAGCAAAGACATAAATCTTCATAACTCAACGTTTTAAGTCTACGAAATAGAAACCCGCCTTTTACAATCAAAAGATTACATTCTCTCTGACAGGAATATCATAAGCAGTCTAACTATTTGTGTGTGCATTAATACGAATACATGCAACAGAAGTCAAAAAGAGATTCAAGTTCAAATACGGAGGTTAACAAAGAATTTAGGTATTTAAAGAATTTGCAGTCTACGGAGGAAAAACCCGCGTTTCACTATATTTTCTTTGAGAGAAATATCATCATTCTGTATGAGTGTATTCTTCATATGTTCATACTAGAGCACAAAAACGAAATATTAGCTATCATTTAAGCCTAATATTCTAATAATGATATCTGTGATTCTTAGATTTCTATTCAAGATATGTATGTATGTGAATTTCCGCATAAAGAAACTGGAGGTGAAAACAAAGAATAAGAAAATATCATAAAGGTCAAAATTCGTCTTATGCATTAAGCGACATACGAGTATAATTTACTGATTTGAAATTCACATAACTTTATCGATGGTATTAAATTCTATCATTACATACATACATACATACATAATACATACATATACATACATATATATATATATATATATATATATATATATATATATATATATATATATATATATATATATATATATATAATATATATATATATATATTATATATATGCCCATACACAGATGCGTGTGCGTTTGCGTGTGCTTAACGGCTGGTCAAAGACATCAAAACAACTAAACTATCTATTTGCTTGTCTAAACACATACATGACTTAGTCGCGTGTGTGTGTTCACCGGTATATATATTTGTCTACACACATACGGAGATTGAAGGAACCAGCTTGTATAATCATCAAAGTCGATTAAGTGAAAGATAAATAGATCACTCAGTCGCCTATTGTTGACCTATCAGTCATCCGCTAATTACCGCTTGATAACCCATAATTTTCCTCCCTTTGTTGTCGGACTATCAGCGGGTGTGGATGAAAAGGGAGGAGCGAGGGCGGGGGCAGGAGATGGGAAGGAAGACGTGGAAGATGAAAGATTAAAAAACGAGGAGAGAGAGAGGGAGGAGAGGGGAGAGGGAGGGGGGAGGAGAGGGAGAGATGGGAAGGAAGACGTGGAAGATGAAAGATTAAAAAAACGAGAGAGAGAGAGAGAGGGAAGAGAGGGAGAGGGAGGGAGGGAGAGATGAAAAGGAAGACGTGGAAGATGAAAGATTAAAAACGAGAGAGAGAGGAGAGAGGAGGGGGAGGGATGGAGGGAGGGAAGGAAGGAAGACGTGGAAGATGAAAGATTAAAAAACGAGAGGAGGAGAGAGGGAGAGAGGGAGGGAGAGATGAAAAGGAAGACGTGGAAGATGAAAGATTAAAAACGAGAGAGAGAGAGAGAGGGGGGGGGGAAGGAGACGATGGGAGGGAGGGAGGGAGGGAGAGATAGATGAAAAGGAAGACGTGAAAGATGAAAGATTAAAAACGGAGAGAGAGAGAGAGAGAGAGTGAGAAAGGGGGAGGGAGGGAGAGTGGAGAGATAGATGAAAAGGAAGACTTGGAAGATGGAAGATTAAAAAACGAGAGAGAAGAAGGGGGGGAGGGAGGGAGGGAGAGAGGGAGAGAGAGATGAAAAGGAAGACTTGGAAGATGGAAGATTAAAAACGA
>NW_020870379.1:614309-634309 GCF_003789085.1 Penaeus vannamei
CTCCTCCTCGAAGGAACTTTAACCTCCTCCTCGACGGCAGGAACTTTAACCTCCTCCTCGACGGCAGGAACTTTAACCTCCTCCTCGACGGCAGGAACTTTAACCTCCTCCTCGACGGCAGGAACTTTAACCTCCTCCTCGACGAGAACTTTAACTCCTCCTCGACGGCAGGAACTTTAACCTCCTCGACGCCAGGAACTTTAACCTCCTCTCGACGGTAGGAACTTTAACCTCCTCCTCGACGGCAGGAACTTTAACCTCCTCCTCGACGGCAGGAGACGCAGGAACTTTAACCTCCTCTCGACGCAGGAACTTTAACCTCCTCCTCGACGGCAGGAAACTTTAACCTCCTCGACGGAAGGAACTTTAACCTCCTCCTCGACGGCAGGAACTTTAACCTCCTCCTCGACGGCAGGACTTTAACCTCCTCCTCGACGGCAGGAACTTAACCTCCTCGACGGAGGAACTTTAACCTCCTCCTCGACGGCAGGAACTTTAACCTCCTCCTCGACGGCAGGAACTTAACCTCCTCCTCGACGGCAGGAAACCTCCTCCTCGACGGCAGAACTTTAACCTCCTCCTCGACGGCAGGAACTTTAACCTCCCTCCTCGACGGCAGGAACTTTAACCTCCTTTTAACCTCCTCCTCGACGGCAGGAACTTTAACCTCCTCCTCGACGGCAGGAACTTTAACCTCCTCCTCGACGGCAGGAACTTTAACCTCCTCCTCGACGGCAGGAACTTTAACCTCCTCCTCGACGGCAGGAACTTTAACCTCCTCCTCGACGGAAGGACTTTAACCTCCTCCTTTAACCTCCTCCTCGACGGCAGAAACTTTAACCTCCTCCTCGACGGCAGGAACTTTAACCTCCTCCTCGACGGCAGGAACTTTAACCTCCTCCTCGACGCACTTCCTCCTCGACGGCAGGAACTTTAACCTCCTCCTCGACGGCAGGAACTTTAACCTCCTCCTCGACGGCAGGAACTTTAACCTCCTCCTCGACGGCAGGAACTTTAACCTCCTCTCGACGGCGACGCAGGAACTTTAACCTCCTCCTCGACTTTAGACGGCAGAACTTTAACCTCCTCGACGGCACTTTAACCTCCTCCTCGACGGCAGGAACTTTAACCTCCTCCTCGACGGCAGGAACTTTAACCTCCTCCTCGACGGCAGGAACTTTAACTCCTCGACGGCAGGAACTTTAACCTCCTCCTCGACGAGGAACTTTAACCTCCTCCTCGACGGCAGGAACTTTAACCTCCTCCTCGACGGCAGGAACTTTAACCTCCTCCTCGACGGCAGGAACTTTACCTCCTCCTCGACGGCAGGATCTTTAACCTCCTCCTCGACGGCAGGAACTTTAAACCTCCTCGACGGCAGGAACTTTAACCTCCTCCTCGACGGCAGGAACTTTAACCTCCTCCTCGACGGCAGGAACTTTAACCTCCTCCTCGACGGCAGGAACTTTACCTCCTCCTCGACGGCAGGAAACTTTAACCTCTCCTCGACGGCAGGAACTTTAACCTCCTCCTCGACGGCAGGAACTTTAACCTCCTCCTCGACGCAGGAACTTTACCTCCTCCTCGACGGCAGGAACTTTAACCTCCTCCTCGACGGCAGGAACTTTTAACCTCCTCCTCGACGGCAGGAACTTTAACCTCCTCCTCGACGGCAGGAACTTTAACCTCCTCCTCGACGGCAGGAACTTTAACTCCTCCGACGGCAGAACCCTCCTCCTCGACGGCAGGAACTTTAACCTCCTCCTCGACGGCACCTCCTCCTCCTCGACGGCAGAAACTTTAACCTCTTCCTCGACGGCAGAAACTTTAACCTCCTCTCGACGGGCAGGAACTTTAACTCCTCCTCGACGGCAGGAACTTTAACTCCTCCTCGACGGCAGGAACTTTAACCTCCTCCTCGACGCAGGAACTTTAACCTCCTTCCTCGACGGCAGGAACTTTAACTCCTCCTCGACGCTTTAACCTCCTCCTCGACGGCAGGAGCTTTAACTCCTCCTCGACGGCAGGAGCTTTAACTCCTCCTCGACGGCAGGAACTTTAACCTCCTCCTCGACGGCAGGAACTTTAACCTCCTCCTCGACGGCAGCTCGACGGCAGGACTTTAACCTCCTCCTCGACGGCAGGAACTTTAACCTCCTCCTCGACGGCAGGAACTTTAACCTCCTCCTCGACGGCAGGAACTTTAACCTCCTCGACGGCAGGAACTTTAACTCCTCCTCGACGGCAGGAACTTTAAGGAAGGATCTTTAACCTCCTCCTCGACGCAGGAACTTTAACCTCCCTCCTCGACGGCAGGAACTTTAACTCCTCCTCGACGGCAGGAACTTTAACCTCCTCCTCGACGGCAGGAACTTTAACCTCCTCCTCGACGGCAGGAACTTTAACCTCCTCCTCGTCCTCCTCGACGGCAGGAAACCTCCTCCTCGACGGCAGGAACTTTAACCTCCTCCTCGACGGCAGGAACTTTAACCTCCTCCTCGACGGCAGGAACTTTAACCTCCTCCTCGACGGGAACTTAACCTCCTCCTCGCGAGGAACTTTAACCTCTCCTCGACGCAGGATTTTAACCTCCTCCTCGACGGCAGGAACTTTAACCTCCTCCTCGACGGCAGGAACTTTAACCTCCTCCTCGACGGCACTTTAACCTCCTCCTCGACGGCAGGAACTTTAACCTCCTCCTCGACGGCAGGAACTTTAACCTCCTCGACGGCAGGAACTTTAACCTCCTCCTCGACAGGAACTTTAACCTCCTCGGGCAGGAACTTTAACCTCCTCCTCGACGGCAGGAACTTTAACCTCCTCCTCGACGGCAGGAACCTTAACCTCCTCCTCGACGGCAGGAAACTTTAACCTCCTCCTCGACGGCAGGAACTTTAACCTCCTCCGACGGGCAAACTTTAATTTAACCTCCTCCTCGACGGCAGGAACTTAACCTCCTCCTCGACGGCAGGAACTTAACCTCTTCCTCGACGGCACTTTAACCTCCTCCTCGAGGGCAGGAACTTTAACCTCCTCCTCGGGGCAGGAACTTTAACTCCTCCTCGACCAGGAACTTTAACCTCCTCCTCGACGGCAGAAGGAACTTTAACTCCTCCTCGACGGCAGGATCTTTAACCTCCTCCTCGACGGCAGGAACTTTAACTCCTCCTCGACGCAGGAACTTTAACCTCCTCCTCGACGGCAGGAACTTTTAACCTCCTCCTCGACGGCAGGAACTTTAACCTCCTCCTCGACGCAGCTCTCCTCCTCGACGGCAGGATCTTTAACCTCCTCTCGACGGCAGGAACCTCCTCCTCGACGGCAGGAACTTTAAGCTCCTCCGACGGATCGACGGCAGGATCTTTAACCTCCTCCTCGACGGAGGAACTTTAACTCTCTCACGGCAGAGACGGCAGGGAACTTTAACCTCCTCCTCGACGGCAGGAACTTTAAGCTCCTCCTCGACGGCGACGGCAGGAACTTTACGCCTTTAACCTCCTCCTCGACGGCAGGAACTTTAACCTCCTCCTCGACGGCAGAGAAACCTCCTCCTCGACGGCAGGAACTTTAACCCTCCTCCTCGACGGCAGGAACTTTAACCTCCTCCTCGACGGCAGGAACTTTAACCTCCTCCTCGACAGCAGGAACTTAACCTCCTCCTCGACGGCAGGAACTTTAACCTCCTCCTCGACGCAGGGAACTTTAACCTCCTCCTCGACGGCAGGAACTTTAACCTCCTCCTCGACGCAGGAACTTTAAACCTCCTCGACGGCAGGAACTTTAACTCCTCCTCGACGGCAGGAACTTTAACCTCTCCTCGACGGCAGGAACTTTAACCTCCTCCTCGACGGCAGGAACTTAACCTCCTCCTCGACGGCAGGAACTTTAACTCCTCCTCGACTTTAACTCCTCCTCGACGGCAGACTTTAACCTCCTCTCGACGGCAGGAACTTAACCTCCTCGACGCAGGAACTTTAACCTCCTCCTCGACGGCAGGAACTTTAACCTCCTCCTCGACGGCAGGAACTTTAACTTCCTCCTGGACGCAGGAACTTTAACCTCCTCCTCGACGGCAGGAGCTTCAACCTCCTCCTCGACGGCAGGAACTTTAACCTCCTCCTCGACGCCTTGACGTTTAACCTCCTCCTCGACGGCAGGAACTTTAACTTCCTCCTCGACGGCAGGAACTTTAACCTCCTCCTCGACGGCAGGAACTTTAACTCCTCCTCGACGGCAGAACCTTAACCTCCTCCTCGACGGCAGAACTTTAACCTCCTCCTCGACGGCAGGAACTTTAACTTCCTCCTCGACGGCAGGAACTTAACCTCCTCCTCGACAGGAACTTTAACCTCCTCCTCGAGGCAGGAACTTTAACCTCCTCCTCGACGTCTTTAACCTCCTCGATTTAACTCCTCCTCGACGCAAAACTTTAACCTTTCCTCGACGGCAGGAACTTTAACCTCCTCCTCGACGGCAGGAACTTTAACCTCCTCCTCGACGGCAGGAACTTTAACCCTCCTCCTCGACGGCAGGATTTTTAACCTCCTCCTCGACGGCAGGAACTTTAACCTCCTCCTCGACGACAGGAACTTTAACCTCCTCCTCGACGGCACCTCTCCTCGACGGCAGGAACTTTAACCTCCTCCTCGACGGCAGGAACTTTAACCTCCTCCTCGACGCAGGAAAATTAAACCTCCTCCTCGACGGCAGGAACTTTAACCTCCTCCTCGACGGCAGGAACTCCTCCTCGACGGCAGGACTTTAACCTCCTCCTCGACCAGAACTTTAACCTCCTCCTCGACAGGAACTTTAACCTCCTCCTCGACGGCAGGAACTTTAACCTCCTCCTCGACGGCAGGAACTTTAACCTCCTCCTCGACGGCAGGAATTTTAACCTCCTCCTCGATGGCAGGAACTTTAACCTTCCTCCTCGGCAGGAACTTCAACCTCCTCCTCGACGGCAGGAACTTTTACCCTCCCTCGACGCAGGAACTTTAAACCTCCTCCTCGACGGCAGGAACTTTAACCTCCTCCTCGACGGCAGGTTTTAACCTCCTCCTCGACAGGAACTTTAACACCTCCTCGAGAGGAACTTCAACCTCCTCCTCGACGGCAGGAACTTTAACCTCCCCTCGACGCAGGAACTTTAACTCCTCCTCGGCTCCTCTCCCTCCAACTCCTCCCGCTTCCTTATCCTCTGTAAAGCTACCCTCCTTCCCTCCTCTTCCCCTTCCCCGCTTTCCCTGGCTCGCTGACTTCGCTCCTCCCCTCACCCTCTTTTTCCTCTTCTCCTGCTTCTCATCCCCTGCTACCCTCCTTCCCCTTCCCCCGCTTTCCCTGGCTCGCTGACTTCGGCCTCTCCCCTCAAAAAGCTACCCTCCTTTTCCCCTTCCCCCGCTTTCCCTGGCTCGCTGACTTCGGCTCCTCTCCCCCTCACCCTCTTTTTCCTCTTCTCCCGCTGCTTCCTCATCCCCTGTAAAGCTACCCTCCTTTTCCCCTTCCCCGCTTTCCCTGGCTCGCTGACTTCGGCTCCTCTCCCCCCTCCCCTCTTTCCTCTTCTCCCTGCTTCCTCATCCCCTGTAAAGCTACCCTCCTTTTCCCCTTCCCCCGCTTTTCCCTGGCTCGCTGACTTCGGCTCCTCTCCCCCTCACCCTCTTTTTCCTCTTCTCCCTGCTTCCTCATCCCCTGTAAAGCTACCCTCCTTTTCCCCTTCCCCCGCTTTCCCTGGCTCGCTGACTTCGGCTCCTCTCCCCCCTCACCCTCTTTTTCCTCTTCTCCCTGCTTCCTCATCCCCTGTAAAGCTACCCTTCTTTTCCCCTTCCCCCGCTTTCCCTGGCTCGCTGACTTCGGCAAGATCTTTAACCTCCTCCTCGACGGCAGGAACTTTAACCTCCTCCTCGACGGCAGGAACTTTAACCTTCCTCGACTTTAACCTCCTCCTCGACGCAGGACGGCAGGAACTTTAACCTCCTCCTCGACGGCAGGAAACTTTAACCTCCTCCTCGACGGCAGACTTTAACCTCCTCCTCGACGGCAGGAACTTTAACCTCCTCCTCGACGGCAGGAACTTTAACCTCCTCCTCGATGCAGGAAATTTAACCTCCTCCTCGACGGCAAGATCTTTAACCTCCTCCTCGACGGCAGGACCTTTAACCTCCTCCTCGACGGCAGAACTTTACCTCCTCCTCGACAGGATCAACCTCCTTCCTCGACGGCAGGACTTTAACTCCTCCTCGACGGCAGGATCTTTAACCTCCTCCTCGACGGCAGGAACTTTTATCCTCCTCGACGGCAGAACTTTAACCTCCTCCTCGACGGCAGGAAGACGGAAGAACTAACCTCCTCTCGACGCAGGAACTTTAACCTCCTCCTCGACGGCAGGAACTTTAACCTCCTCGACGGCAGGATCTTTAACCTCCTCCTCGACGGCAGGAACTTTAACCTCCTCCTCGACTTTAACCTCCTCCTCGACAGGAACTTTAAACCTCCTCCTCGACGGCAGGAACTTTAACCTCTCCTCGACGGCAGGAACTTTAACCTCCTCCTCGACGGCAGGAACTTTAACCTCCTCCTCGACGGCAGGAACTTTAACCTCCTCCTCGACGGCAGGAACTTTAACCTCCTCCTCGACGGCAGGAACTTTAACCTCCTCTCGACGGCAGGAACTTTAACTCCTCCTCGACGGCAGGAACTTTAACCTCCTCCTCGACGGCAGGAACTTTTCCTGAGATATTGAGTTTCTTGGTGTTTCCTTAAATTTAAAACCTCGGGTGGTGGCAGCGATATTAGTGTTATTATTTGTAATAGAATTGATAACAAAATTGGCAGTATGATTTTATGTTTATATAACATTCACACACACACATATGTACATGTATGTGTATATTTATTTTTATATATATGTTTATATATATGTATGTATGTGTGTAGTAGCAGCAGAAAGTGTGAATAAGAATGACCTGTGAAATACATCTCTTGTGCTGTGATTTATGTCTTTTCTGTAATGACACTTTTTATGTATGAACGAGCATATATGTATTCACACACACACACATATACGTGTATATGTATTCATTTATGTATATATATAGTATCACATGGTCATGGGAATTCAACAAATCGTGAATTATCTTTTCTAATGAAAAGGCATTTCGGTTGAAAGACAATACAAATATCTATATTCAGTTTATATAAACATGTTACGGTTATGACGCAAAATACAAAAAAGGAAAAGGCACTTTAAGTAAATGCACTTAGATTCACAAAGGCTTTCCATCTTATATACTTACAATTCTATTTTTTCCACACGACAAAAAATAAATAAATGAATAAATAGAAAATTAAAAAATGAATATAAGATAAAATAAATAAATAAAATGAGTTCATAAATAAAAATAGAATAAACAGAATACAAACAGAAAAGTAAATAGAATAAAAATGAAAAAGGAAAAAGAATAAAAATGAAAACTGTGGCATCATACTTCCTTTACCCTTGATTAAGAATGACACCCTGACTAGCCATGATTGTCGTTCCCTTCGCCGTGCCATTGCATGTGCCACGGGACGACTTAACCCTCCCCCTCCCCCCCACCAGCCCGACAGGCCACACGTCCCTATCCATCTCAATTACAGAAAGGCTCCAGAGGCTCTGATTACCTGAAGGAAACGCAGATATGATCTTGAACAAGCCTTCTCTCCTGTGTCGCTCAGCTGTGTTTTCTGAGGTAAGTTAGACTAGAGTATATTCAACGGCATGTAAATTAATGCAGGGACACCTCAGATGACAACAGGCTTGCTTACTTACTTGGGGTTACTTGGTGTAAGTTTAAGCAAGGATTATGCATGGGTCATCCAGGGGGACCGCCCATGCTTAACTGGTGGCGCTGACTGGCTGACATATAATGTGTTAATCCCTCCTTAGATTTAATGTTGATATCTCAACTATTTACTTTATATAGAACTACGACATAGTACGGTATATTCATCAGTGCTTCTCTTATATTTCGGCATTTTAAAAGTATTTTCGTGAGCTCCTTAAACAGCTTTCTTGAATATATCAATATTTGACTTAGTTTGCTTTCTCGTCAGCTTTCTTGAATGTATATCTTATATTTAACTTTGTTTCTTTCTTGTATTCATAATGCCATTTCATATTCATTTCAATAACCGATGTTGTGTTTGTACAATTAAAATTCTCGACACCCCTACTTCATATTTTCATATATATTGCTTGTAGGAATAATATGTAAGAAATTATTAAATATGAAAAGCTTATTCAACGCAACGACAGTAGTTAAGCATTTTGCTGCATTTATTCTGATGCCTTTGGACGTACTATCCTGTAACAAGTGATAGCATTAGGGTATTACGGAGTAAATAACGCTTGTGTACGACACGTAGAGACATAATCAAGATAAAGTATATTCTTCCAAAGAATTATTTACATCAGTCTGGATCTATGTAATTAACAGTCAGCTGTGGAATTTCATAAACTACAGTAACTGAAGGGCCCCAATGCTTTTTAACCATAAATATGAATCCTTTAGATATATATATACCAGTATGCAGTGCCCTAATGTATGTAGATATGAGCATGGTATTGCAGAAGCGAGGCAAGTTTAGACGCCTGCATTCGGCAAGATTGCAATTCACTGTTCTAATCATCATCAGGAGTAATCCAAACAATACATCTTTCTCTCCCTTTCCGACGAGACACAGTCATTATCAAAGGGAACCACACCTAGACATATGCGTGTACAGTACGAAACATCAATCCAATTAATTTCCAAAGTAAAAGCTTTTTATTCGTCTTCTTCTCCCCTTCCCTGGCTCCTCTCCCCCCTCACCCTCCTTTTCCTCTCCTCCCTGCTTCCTTATTCCCTGTATACCCTCCTTCCCTCCTTTTCCCCTTCCCCCGCTTTCCCTGGCCGCTGACTTCGGCTCCCTCCCCCCTCACCCTCTTTTTCCCTCTCCTCCCTGCTTCCTTATCCCCTGTAAAGCTACCCTCCTTCCCTCCTTTTCCCTTCCCCTGCTTCCCCTGCCCGCTGACTTCGGCTCCCCTCCCCCCTCACCCTCTTTTTCCACTCCTCCCTGCTTCCTTATCCCCTGTTAAGCTACCCTCCTTCCCTCCTTTTCCCCTTCCCCTGCTTCCCCTGGCCCGCTGACTTCCCTTCCTTTCTCGCCTTATCCCTTAGGCACACGCGAGACAGCTTTCTCCCCAAGGCTATCGCAGTAAATCATCATAAACTCGGGTGTACTGCGATTGCTTTCAGAGTAACAGTAATTGCTGGGCGCGTCCATAAACACACAGCTAATCTCTTCTTTATGTTCCTTTCTCTTCTCTCTCTTTGGCCTCTTGTATTCTATTTTCTTTTGTTTTCCTTTCTCTTCTCTCCTACGTCTGTTGTTATCTTTATTTGTTACGTATCTCTTCTTTGTTTTCCTTTCTCTTTTCTCTCTTTGGCTTCTTGTATTTTTTCTTTGTTTTCCTTTCTCTTCTCTCCGTCTTTTATTATCTTTATTTGTTACCACGTATCTCTTCTTTGTTTTTCCTTTCTCTTTTCTCCTTCTTCTGTTATCTTTTTGTTACGTATCTCTTTTCCTTTTTCTTTTCTCTCTTTGGCCTCGTATTTTTTCTTTGTTTTCCTTTCTCTTTTCTCCCTTTGGCCTCTTGTATATTTATCCAAGGCCTGTTTATACTCACCGTCTCTCATTATCTTTATTTGTTACCGTCTATTTCTTCTTTATTTTCCTTTCTCCTGTCTCTTTCGCCATACCTCATTCTCATTCTTTTCCACTAATAGTCTGACTTCGCTTTGTCTATTCTTCATATCACTCTGTCTCGCAGTTCTCCAGTCTTTGTAATTTTGCATCACCCTTTGCATCATTATCGTTATTTCCATTGATCTCTTTATTTGTTTATCTATTTGCTTATTTTTCCACTTCCCCAGCAAGCATAAAGAATAAATCTAGCTTAAGGTACAGTACAAAACGCCATCGTCTTTCATAAGCTTTCCAGTGCACTGCTGATCCAAAACCTGTAATCATATTGGTCCTCGTTGCGTTGAGAGATAACCATTACGCTGTTCTCTCTCTCTCTCTCTCTCTCTCTCTCTCTCTCTCTCTCTCTCTCTCTTTTGGGTATATTTTCTGTCTCTCGCTTCTTTGCATGTGGAAGTAAAATAGTTAGAAATTTATCTTTTGTTATTATTCATGTTGTTGCTACGGTCTTTGTTGTAATTAATGTTGTCGGTAGTGTTACTGATGTCATACTCTGCATCATATATTTAACCTTTGAAGAGAAATTAATGTTTCAGTTTGGACACTAAACTACACCACTTCCAAGCAAAATTGCTGGTTTAAACAGAAGAAACGTACACATATTTCAGCTATGTTTACTAATACATCATTTAAAAACATTTTGCACATTTTGTCCTGATTGCACATAAAATTACATTAAACTCGGTACCGTTTTCCTCTAAAATGAGGCCAAAGTTATTACAGATATATTTCGATCGATCGGACCACTCATCGACAAGCATCATGTGAATCATACAATCAGCAAACCCATTTAATGTGGTAAGTGTCCTAGGTGTATGGAAACCGCCACATGCATGGTTCAACCAACAAAGCTCTCTCTCTCTCTCTCTCTCTCTCTGTCTCTGTCTCTCTCTCTCTCTCACACACACACACACACAAACGAAACTGAACAGCAAGAGTAAAATCGACACGTAGTCCCTCGTGTAAACAAACTCCTGTGCAGTGTTTTGAAAGTCCAGTAATAAATATAACCACACCACATTTATAGTGATTCTTAAATTCATATAGGGAGATCATCCTTGACAAATACCGCTACAAACAATACACAACATAACATTGTCCAAACAAGATAGGTTATCTCTTTGCATGTCCAAAGATCATGCCAAACCGTGCATGCAAGTCAAAAGACCAAATAGGGCAATAAAAATGCAAATCTGTAAACCACAATGCAAACCGTCTACCTCAAAATACAAGAAATATTGCTACCCTCATTACTTTCAACACAGGATTTAAAAATAAAAAACAAAAAATCTAAATAACCAGTGATTTGAATATAAGTCCAGACAACGTAGGTGATTTTCTGATTATGCTCATAACCTGCTATACAATTATCTTACTTAATACTAACCCCTTACTATTGCACTAGGTAGCAGACTGTCCTGGAACGACACAAATTTGTGGTCATGCAGTACAGCCGTCCACGAAAAAAAGCTTCATTTTTAAAGGCTCGCCATTGCCAGCTTCCATATGGCTCTCTTCCTCTTAGCTTCTGGCCGGACTATATGTGTCTTCCGTAGATTAATCTGACACGTAATTTTTTTTTCTCGACTCAGAAGGGGGAAGAAAGATAATTTGATTCTGGCTAAACATGACTTTGGTTGATTTCCTGATAGTAAGGCCATCTTCCACTACGTCTGTTAAATTCTGTGTTATCTTTAGCACTTCTATGATAAAGAATGCTGCAGCTCACCCTTTCTTGATATTTATTTATTTTATCATTTTTATTTTATTATTATTTTGCTGTTATTGATTTCTTGCTGAGAGAATCTGAATTGCCTTTAGGTCGGAAATCTCTGTGTTACTGCTTAGTTGGTACTCCAAAGACAATGGTTTTCGTGAGTTTAGATATACATATAAACACATTAACAAATGCACGTGCTCCCTCGGCCTATCTGATGGCAGCTTTAAGACATGATAGATAACAGATGACGTCATTGTCCACGGAACCCAAAGTCGGTTTACTGAGTGCAATAAAAACCGAACAGACAATGAAGAATTTCAACCCTTATGTGCCGCTGCGCAGTTAAATCAAGAACGTTTTATAATCCGAGGTTACAACTATGGTACCGACAGGCCAGCTCTTTGATGCTCTTCCTCCAATCATGTCCTACCAAATGCGTTTACTGCTTAATGGCCAATCCACTAATTTATTACAGGTACTAAACGTCTATGCGAGAATCGAGGGACCAGCTCAACCACAATATTAATTTTAGGAGTTGGATGACTTAGCAGGGAAAGGAACATATTCTATCTTTATACAGTTAGACTGAGGAGGTGACGACGTTTGCACAACGCGAAAGATGAAATTTATCCGGCATGACAGACCCAGTAAAGGGACAATTTTCTTTCGCTTGACTTCACCAATGTCTGTGGGTACCAGCTGTGTCCGCGTGGCTTGGCATGGTTAGCAAGCGCCTTGTTGCGAATAAATATTAAGAACCCCATGGGTTATCGTCATCTTTTTAATGGCAGGAAAAGGTCATTCCCTTTTACAATATATAGAAAATGCGAAATGATTGACTTTTGCGCTTTCCCCACTTTAACACACCAGGTTGAGCTTCTGTCAGTGATTCTTCCGGTTCCCCTCACACACACACACACACACACACACACACACACACACACACACACACACACACACACACACACACACACACACACACACACACACACACACACACATTTATACATACATATATACATATCTATTTATTTATCTATCTATCTATCTATCTATCTATCTATCTATCTATCATCTATATATATATATATATATATATATATATATATATATATATATTATATATATATATATATGTTCGGCGAGCATGACTGCGGACATTTTTAGCATTGTTATTTTCAGAGCTGTTGAGACCAAGATTTAATTTCAAATAATCAAATCTGATAAAGGCAAAACCACCAACGCCTCACATTTAATAAGACAAAGAAAGAAAGACAAAGGGCAAACAAAGAAATTAAAGTATTGATTAACCTTATTCAGCTTTCAGTCTACGAATTTATTAACAAAAATGTTAAGAGATTCTTCCACTTTCCACAGATATGCATTATATTACATCACAATAAAAGACAAAGAAATCAGTTTATCAGATTTCCTTTAGTTTACACTAAACTCGTGCTCTATTAATGTTAAAGATCGTTGTTTCATAGAAAAAAGGAAATTTTGAGCATAAACTGAAGTAGATTTTATGTCGAGGAAAATAGAAAAAATATACATCATATATGCATAACTTTATTGACAAACATTTATATATATCCCAATATCACTAATTCTAAAAGAATACATTAACGACAATAATGATATTGTAATGCTAATACTTTTGACGATGATGATGGTGATGTTATGATGATGATGATGATAATAATAGTAATAATGATGATGATGATGATGATGATGATGATGATGATGAATGATGATATGAATGATGATGATGATGATGATGATAATAATAATAATAATAATAATAATAACAATAATAATAATAATAATAATAATAACAATAATAATAATAATAATGATAATGATAATGATAATGATAATGAATAATAATGATAATGATAATAATAATGATAGTAATAGTAACAATGATAATAGCACCAACAGCAGCAATGATAATGATGATAATAAGGATAATGATAATGATTGATAATAAAAACAAAAACAAAAATAGTAATGATAATGATGATAGTAAATATAAAATCAAAATTGATATTGATAATGATGATGATCCAGAAATCCAATATATAACAAGTTAACAAACTTATAATAGGTATACATCAAAACTTGAGAAAACGTAAAACTTTATCATTTCACTACTAGATGTCACTAGCAAATAATGTTGCATATTTATTAGTGTATCTGATACATGTAGTTTACATTCTAGTGAGAAACACATTAGAGTAGAATATGGAAACGACAAAAAAGATGAAATTGATAATGATAAGATAGTAAAAGAAGGACAAAATTAATATGACTGAAGAAGGAGAAACTCTGCCCGAGATTGGCTAATGCGCGGTGCAGAAGTTGCCAAAGACCGCCAGCCACCTCGTCTCCCCGATCAGCTGAGCCGGGAACATGGCGGCGCCGACGCAAGATCTTCCTCCCAAAGGGGGCTATGAAGCCATCAATTTCAGGAGAATTCCGGCGAGAACACTTTTCTCGGGTCAGTGAAAACTCTAGTGTTTTGCGGTTCGTGATATGTGTGAAACGACCTCGCGAAAAGAGTAGAAATCATGGAATTACGAAAGGGCAGATTGCCTGCCTCGGATGTGTTTACGTGATTTACTATTATTATTAGCTGGTTATGTTTTCTCTCACTATCATCCATTTGATAATTTATGTTTGACGTTCAGTGTAACGTTGTAAATTCAATTAAAGGTTTTTAGCTAGGGAATGTGCCAGCCAAAGCACCTACTGTTTATTTTTTTACGATTGAGGCCATACTTCTCACTTGGCCGTTCGGGAGAGGATCTTGAACTGAGAAAATACCGGTTGTTTGATTTTGTTTTACTGTTTGTACTGTTAAATCTTGAGATAAGGAATGAGGGCCGTGTGGATATGGGGAGAAACTAAGGTATTACCGTAAAAGAAATTTCAGCAATAATATCAACTGTTGTTTAGCATCTTCAGAAAGTGAAGGGCAGCTCAGAGGCATGGGTAATTTTCTGTATTACCTTCGCCTCTCCGATATCAACGATTTTGGTATCATTGGATTCCTCTCACTCTGTACAATCCAAATATGTAGGTTTTATTGTGCGGAAACCCCCCGTTAGCGGCAAACTTGGCGAAGATAGCAGGGGGGTGACGATGTCGGAGCGGCGGACTTAATATAGAAAATTACCCTAATAACATAATAACCCACAGTGAAAATAACCATGGTTATTCATATGAATTCCCATTGCAGGGGGCTGCCGCCTCCCAACCCCCGCCGAGGAAACAAAATATCCCCCACGTATTCACGGCAGGATAGAGCGCATACGAACTAGATGCACACGAACTAGACCCCCCAGGGGGGTCGCAGGGGGCACAGCCCCCTGCAATGGAAAGTCATGTAAATAATCATGGTTATTTTCACTGTGCATTATATTATTAGTGTTATTTAACCCCGCATTTTCCCTGGAACCTTTCATGCCCTCCCCTGTTATCGGGGCCAAGTTTGTCGCTAACGGGGGGTTTCCGCGCAATAAAAACTATATATTTGCAATGTGGACAGTGAGAGGAATCCAACGATACCAAAATTGTTGATATCGGAGAGGCGAAGGTAATATAGAAAATTACCGAGGCATGTTTTAACAGATTAGATCCAGATGCTTCACTGCCATCACTTGGCCCAAAATATTGACCTTAGGCACACTTGATCAACAACTCTGCCTGGTGCGTGGCTTGTAAGCCAGGTGCACATAAACACTCAGTAACAAGACTCTCCTTTGCAGTGTTGTTTTCTCTTTCTGGTAATTCTTTACAGTATGGACGCACTCTCCGGACACTAATTCTCCGACTCCACATCAAAAAATTTATTCATCAATCTAAGTTACTGTGACTGGGCACTGCCCGAGGGGAGAGTTGATAGAACAACCCCCAGGAAATATTGTCTTCACCTCAGTGCGCACAGCAAGATAGAGATGAAACTTGAAAGCACCGAGTGGACTTTGGCTGAGAAGAACGCTTTCCACAACATTTTTCCTTAATTTGCGGCATTACCTTACGTGTCTGTAAATAATTTCATGTACTGACGACTGCAAATTTTTGTCCTCTACAAGAATATCATATTCAATTTGCCCTAACTTAATGCGTCCATAACATAAAGATTAACCCTTTTTTCAGCATAAGCTTTTTATTTTTTTAGAATTATTTACTATTATTATTTTTATTATTATTATTATTATTATTATTTTTATTTATTTTTTTTTTTTGGCCATTTTTTGATGACCATATATGTCATTTTAATTGCTTTATCCGAATGATGATAGACTGTTTTCCATCATAATTCTTTACAGTAAGCACTTATGAGAGACAAAATCCCCAACTTCAACTCTATGTCACAAGTATTGTTCAACAACTTGGGTAATTATTACCAATAACAAAGCACCCTCCCAGAGATTAAGTTTTAAAAGACTTTTTCAGAAGAAAATCCAATGATTTCATCAATTCATGGTACCATTTCTTTTCTGTGTACTGTTTCTCCATCGACGATCTTTATTTGATAGTCCGATAGCAGGGAAGGGCATGATATATATCGGGGAAATTACCAGGTAAAACAGGCTTAGATTGGAAACATTCTCTTTACCTCGGTATGTAGAATAAGATGAAGCTGCATTCACACCATAAAATAATACCAAATATCTTTATATCTGGAGACACCAAACTTTTATTTGCTTCTTTCTACTGTCTGGATTGCTTTGTTTTTGGTAACTTTTTTTGGCATTTGGGGCACAAGATGAGCTCAGATATCAAACTGGGATGGTTACTAAAGTCTATATCTTCTTCATTGCCACTGTATAGAATTAGGAATAACCTAGAATCAATGCAACACTGAAAAACAAAACATTTCTCACCAGCCTCCTTTCACAGAATGGCCAAGATCCTACTGAGAAACCTGGCGCCAGAAAACACTCATGCCCAGATGAATCTTGTAAAGAGGCAGTAGTTAGATTGTTAATAATGAATAAAGTTATTGAGAAGGAAAACAAAAAATTAATTACCTACAGTAGATAGAAGACCAATTATAATGTATAAACATAAAGTAAGGGAAGAAAAGGTATAAAGAAATATGATAAAATGATGGATAACAAAATTACTAATCGGAAGTGTTTACAGGTTGCTTGAAACCGGTCCAAAGAAAATGTGACCCATTTAGAAAACTCTTAAAGAATATGGATAAATAGAAAATGCAACATATAGAAAACAAATTTGTAGACTTCAACAAAGAACTGCGTGAGGGTGTTGTGGATTTGCTCTCAGCACTGTGATATGCAGCAGACATATTCTTCATTTACTGGTAAAGAGGAGGCCACTGCAGCTTAAACTAGGATGTATCTTACTCTATTTCTTATGCTTTATAAGATGGTGGTGTCCATTTCCCTCTATCTCCATGTGTTGCCCTTGGTAACTTATACCAAAAGTTAAATTGCCGTGACTGAGCATTACTGCCTGAGAGGAGGGTTGGTTCTATCAATACTATTGTTGTTGTGAATGGTCATGCAAAGGTATTCTAAACAATTATCCTATTGATAGATTCCTCTCATTCTTTTACCTGTACATATAGGGACATTTGCCCAAAAAATCCCTAAATTAAGGAAGGGGAATTCAGGTGATGTCACATAGGCTTACTAAATTGACTCCTTGCTGGCTTAGGACTTGTAAAGCCATCTGTGTGTAGATTAAACAGTAGGTATTATATGTTTCCAGTGGCATTTTGTTAAATCTGGTGGTGTAGTTACATTTTTTAAAGTGCATAAGAAATGGAAATGGCTTTTGCCTGATATAATAGATATATAAAGTTTTGGGACGTGAAAGAAAGGTAAATATTTTCAGTTTGTTAATTAAACTATCTTAGATATTGTTCATTTAAATGTTTCAGGGCTCCATCAAAATAAATGATATGGGGTATGCCATAAAGTTTTGAATTTTGACAGCAAAATTGATTGCAATTTATTTTTCAGGGAGTCAGATGTTTGCTGGCTTCTCTCTCATGACTGCAGTGGCTGGTTACCTTTATTACCGCACATACAAGAAGATCAGGTATGTTGTTTTCACATTTAGTACATTTGTGATGGTGACATCCTATCAGATCATTGCTGGGTCATGTCTAATCACATCATGAGTCCATTTCCTGCTGTTTAGAATGATAACATTTGAGCAGAACCATGAGCTCAGAAGTCACCCAGGGCTGCTAAGACACATGCCAGCTTTGCCAAACTTCTCTTTGGGAAAGCGTTAAGATATTTTGTTGATTTTTAAAATCAGAATTAACTAGTATAACAATGAAGAAGTTTTTAACCTTTTTGATGAACGTCATATGACTCAATAAAATTTTTGATAACTTTTCACATTATGATAAATCGAATCAACATTACAGGATTGAAGAGATTGAGATGAGAAGTGCCACCTTAGCACTGGAGCCGCTTCTCCTGGCTGAAAGAGACAGGACGTTCCTGAAGCAGCTTCGACAAAATAGAGATGAGGAGGTTAGTAAAAGTGATCCTTTTTATGATCATTAATTGCTTGAGTGATTGGGAATTTATGCATTATGAAGTATTATGAAATCTCTTCCAGGGGCCTAAAATTACTAGTCCAAGCTATCTTGCCTGTTTATGCCTTTTCCTTTTTTTTTTTTTTTTTTTTTTTTTTTTTTTTTCCTGTTGACCTTTAAACCCACTAGTAACGGTACATTTATAAGCCGAAAATAATATTTTCTGGGCCGCTTCAAAATCGGCGTGTGGGCAAGTTTGGTTGCCGTATGCCGGCCGCCAGGTGACAAATCAGAGTGTGAGCTCCAATCTGGTGTCGACCAGTAATGTTTACTTTTCCGGATGTCTCATATTTGGGACACCCGTCATAAGTGGGTTAAACAAAAGAATTACTGTTTTTGTGTTGATATTTAAAATACATATGTATATATGGAAGTAAAAGAACTTCACCAAACTGATATATGCTGCTCCTGGATATTTGGTTTTGTAATTGAACTTCTTCAGAAAAGAAAATTTGTATTGAGTTTAAGGAGAAAAGGGGAGAGAGTTCCTTTACACTGCTTGTCTTATTGAAATGTAGGAGAAAAACCTCTTTCTAAACACCAGATGAGTCTAATCACCCTCCAAGAGGTTTATGCACTTGTGGTGAGTCTTTTCCGTCACCTCTGCCTTCAGCTTAAATACTCACAATAGCAAGTTCAGTTACCCGCCTGCCAAATTTTCCCATGACCGCATGTTCATTTCACCCACCCAAAAGTTCTAGTTAGCTTAAAATTTAAGAAGGGGTTGCAGACATATCCACAGCTCATAGCCTAATATCAACCTCTGAACATTCACGTGTTTTCTGCTCACAGCTTTGTTACTTTATTTACAAAGTGCTGCTGGGTACATGTAATGTTTAATATAGTTTTGTTTTGTGAAATACACATAACAGTTTTTGTCCTTTCATTTGACAGTGACTGATAGTGTTTACTATTGTCATCCTTTTTGCTCAACTTATTTAACATTATACTAATGTTACAATTTTGGTACACATACTTTTTCACATTTTCTGGAGTGGGGCAAACCTGGGTTGACCACCACCCCAGGTCATACTTATAATGACTCTGGTCAGATTCAGGACTAATTGCACCTTCTGCACCATCCCAGTAAATTGAAAGATGATGAGAGGATAAAATGATGGCTGAATTTTATTTAGAGCAGTTATGGGGAGTACTGATGTTTGATCCAAATTAAGTTTAACTATTGCAAAGATCCTGTTTTTGCCAAGGGTTTAGATATTTACCCTGCATATTTACGAGGAAAGAAGGCAGGCCAACCAAGGGGCGAGCCTAGATTTTGAAGTCGTGCTCCCCAATCCTTTACAAATGCATTGGTGGGAGGTAATAATGATGCCCATGGTATTGGCATAGGGATGACAGGGGATGTCTTATGAGCAGCTTTTTCAGTTTACTGGTTTCTTTTCAGGAAAAGCTAATGGCTGGTGTTGAAGGCTGGGAAGTTGGCAAGCACTATGGGGAGCCCATTTACAAGACTGTCCCCAGCGACCGCTTCATCGACCCCATCGTGCAGGAGTACTACGCCCATGGCCCCACCCGTTCCTTCACACGACACTCACTCTTCTCCCTCTGGTCTTAATCCTTCACTTAGGATAACCTGTCATTGAGATACTGATGGGGAGGAACCCGATGTGACCATTTTATTTATGTATTCTCAGTTTTATAAATCTTGTAAATATGGTAAATAGTACAGAGCATGTGAGGATATACCTGTGAAATATCTGTTGTTAATGATAAAACTGGCAATTTTCATGAACTCTGTAGTTCATAGTAAATGTTGAAATCTAATGGTTTTATTATCTTTGAATATCCTTTACAGGAGTCAGTGTGTTGGATATTAGTCATTATTAAAGAACTATCAGATAGTTATAGACTATATTTCTTCCTTGATTAACAAAATATTTTATATTTTGG
>NW_020870379.1:646809-656809 GCF_003789085.1 Penaeus vannamei
AACGGCCAAAAAACAAAGATCCCAACGGCACCACAAACGTTAAAGGACTCCTTGTTCTCCAATAGGCTGAACTGGAATATCATGAACGACCCAACCCAACGTTCAAACACAACGTAAAAGGACTTATACCTTGTTGAACGGGGAATATCACTCCGCTGTCCTTAAGAACGGCCAAAAACAAAGACCCCAACCGAACGTTCGGTCAATCCACAAAACATAAACAGTCTGATCGTAGAATATCAGTCTGCTGTCCTTAAGAACGGCCAAAAACAAAGGCCCCAACCCAACGCTCGGTTCTTCCACACAACGTTAAAGGACCACGGGCGTATAAAGGCATGCGTGTTTATCAGCGCACGGGCCTGAAGGTCATCTCGGACTCACCAGGATGAAATTTCACGGTCAGAAGGATTAGCAACTCACGCAACCTTGAGAGCCTGAAGCCATGCCTCGCCTCCTCCTCTCTACCTGCCATTCAGGAGGTAATAGGGGGAAGGCGGAGGCAGGAAAGCCGAGGGAAGTGTAGGAGAGAATAACAGGACGTCGGGAGGTTTAGGAGAATACGATGGCGTGGGGATTTTAGTTTTTAAGACGTGGATTATAGGGTGTGACGGTTTCGTGTTATATGTGAATGATTGCAAACCATAGGTGTTTGGGGGGGGAGAGAGAGAGAGAGAGAGAGAGAGAGAGAGAGAGAGAGAGAGAGAGAGAGAGAGAGAGAGAGAGAGAGAGAGAGAGAGAGAGAGAGAGAGAGAGAGATAGAGAGAGAATAGAGAGCGAGAATAGAGAGCGAGATTGAAAAGAAGAGGGACATGCTTTAAGAAAAGAGAAACACATTGAGAAAGAAACACACACATCAAGGAATAGAAAGAGAGACAAACATACTGATGAAGAGAGATAGAGAGAGACATTGAAGAAGAGAGAGACACACACATTGAGGAAGAGAGGGAGGGAGAGAGACACACATTGAGGAAGAGAGGGAGGGAGAGGGACACACATTGAGGAAGAGAGGGAGGGAGAGGCACACACATTGAGGAAGAGAGAGGGAGAGAGAGAGACACATTGAGGAAGAGAGAGAGAGAGAGACACATTGAGGAAGAGAGAGAGAGAGACACATTGAGGAAGAGAGAGAGAGAGACACATTGAGGAAGAGAGAGAGAGAGACACATTGAGGAAGAGAGAGAGAAGAGACACATGAGGAGAGAGAGAGAGAGAGGAGAGAGAGAGAGAGAATTGACGTTGAGGAGACACATTGAGGAAGAGAGAGAGAGAGACACATTGAGGAAGAGAGAGGGAGAGAGAGACATGAGGAAGAGAGGGAGAGAGAGAGAACACATTGAGAAAGAGAGAGAGACACACATTGAGGAAGAGAGAGACATTGAGGAGAGAGAGAGAGAGACAGACACATTGAGGAAGAGGGATGGAGTGACACATATTGAGGAAGAGAAAGAAAACGCATCGAGGGAAGAGAAAGGGAAAGAAATTCATACAATCACACACACACACACACACACACACACACACACACACACACACACACACAACACACACACACACACACACACACACACACACACACAGGCATACAGACAGTGAAAGAGAGTCATAGAGGAAATCGAGATAGGAAAGAGAGAGAGAGAGAGAGAGAGAGAGAGAGAGAGAGAGAGAGAGAGAGGAGAGAGAGAGAGAGAGAGAGAGAGAGAGAATGAGAGAGAGAGAGAGATTCAATCGTAATTTCTAAAACTTCTTTGTGTCGCCGGTTTTCCATTAGCATGTCATGGCCCCAACATGGCTTTTGTTTACTGTTGAACCTCTCACCAGCTGCCTGTGTACATTGCTATTCTTGTTACTCCGCAGACGACTCGCTTTGACATCCCGTTCATACTATGCTTCTTCAGAGAGTATGTTTTTTTTTTTCTTTCTTTTCTTGTTTTTTGTTGTTTTTTGGCGGAAAGAGCATTGTTGAGCGAATGGGCGGTTGATAAATTAAGGTCGATCATGGGCTGTGTCAATGATGTATGAGTAGAATTCGATTGAATGATGCAATAAGAACAGGACGAATTTTGTGTGTGTGTGTGTGTGTGTGTGTGTTTGTGTGTGTGTGTGTGTGTGTGTGTGTGTGTGTGTGTGTGTGTGTGTGTGTGTGTGTGTGTGTGTGTGTGTGTGTGTGTGTTTGTGTGTGTGTGTGTGTGTGTGTGTTTGTGTGTGTGTGTTGTGTGTGTGTGTGTGTGTGCGTGTGCGTGTGTATGTGTGTGCGGGCGCGTGTGTATGTGTGTATGCATGCGTGTGTTGTGTGTGCGTGTGCGTGTGCGTGCGTATCGTATACTTGCTTGCGTCCTGTTTATGTATGTATGTATGTATTTACCACACGTGTATATCTCTTACTTCCCAAATTTGATGAATCGAATGAAAACCAAACATCCCCCCCCCCCGCCCTTTCCCCCCACCGTCATCCCTGCCTCGCCTCCAGCAGAACGGTCCGCGGAGGAATTCCTAGGCCGGGGTTTCCTCCGACCGAGAGAGGCGCCCGGGATGTGTGGGCCGCCCTAGAACCTATTATTTTCCGTACATTGACACGAGGCTGAACAGGCCGTCGGCGGTTGCTCGATCTATCCATCATTAATTTCATTTTCGTAGAATTAGTTTTGTTTTTTTATTGGATCTGTATTCAGTTTACATGGCGATGCGTATATTTTTAAAAATCGATGTATCTATTTGTAATTTTGTATAGATTTTTCTTTTCATAAAATGTGATAGGCACGTTTTCTTATCATGAATAGAAATCATTATTGACAAGTGATTACATAGTCTAATATTCTTTTTTTCTTTCAGTTTTGCAGGCCGGTTTTGCCTTCTTGGAAGCTGGTGCCGTGAGATCGAAGAACACGACCAACATTCTGATCAAGAATATGTTGGATGTTTGTGAGTATCTAATGTTCTTTTTATGGTAGATGTTTGAGTATCTGCAAAGTTCATTTTACGATAGATGTTTGTGAGTATCTGCAATGTCCTTTTTGTTAGATGTTTGTATCTAATGTTCTTTTCATGGTAGATGTTTGTATCTGCAATGTTCTTTTAGATGTTTGCGAGTATCTAAAAATGTTCTTTTTGTTAGATGTTTGTATCAGCAAAGTTCTTTTTACGATAGATATTTGTGAGAATCTGCAATATATATATATATTTTTTTGTACGAATCTAGCAGGCCATTGTAGAAAAAAATGAGGTGAAAAAAAATGTTTCATGCTGGGCAAAGAATGACTTTCATTTGCAATTACGGCTGATATGCATTGATAACTGGTTTAGTACATAATGATAAGGTGCCAGTATTCCCAAGCCTTAATTCAGTGATGTGGGTACTCTGTAATATAAACTTGATTAGGTGAATGCTAGTAATAGCTTTGGTTTGAATTTCTGAATATTTGTACTTGTTTATCCTATCTATTTATTTATCTATCCATTTATTTATTTATTTGTATTTATCCTGTTTATTTGTTTATCCTATTTATCTTTGTTTATCGTGCTGAAAATAGGTAAAAGCATGGCGTGTATTTGGGAAGAAAATGTATACCCCATACTAATGACCTAAATTTAGATCTATGTTCTAAAGTTCCAAGATTGAATTCAAAATTGTATTGTCAATTTTGAATGACCTCAAGACGAACTGTAAAATTATTTGTTACTCTTATATACATAATAAGCAAGGCTATATGTAGTTTTCTTTTATTAAATCTCGAACCAAGTATTTTAGCGAAAATAATTTTTTATATTTTGGCGCACTGATGAGTTGCCGCGTTTCGATTCAATATGTCGCTTCACCATTATTATTATTATTATCTTAATCATTATCATTATTAGTACTACTGTCATTGTTCTTGTTGCTGCTGTTCTTCTTTTTCTTATTATTCTTATCATTTTTATCTATGCTTTGTTAGATTTCGTGATATAACTACATCTTGAATTTGAGGCATCCTGTTAGTATATTGGGGATAAATGACTTATTTAGTTGTTAAGAGTGTACGCCTACTTATTAAATCGTGCATTTTTCACCATTTGCAGACTTCTAATATGAAGGTTAAAATCAGATCATGTATCATATTAGCAACGTAAATGATTCCTTGCTGTATTTCTGCATATACTGTTTCTTTAAGATGGCTTTGTAATTGCAACTCTTTGCACCAATCTCACTTATTTTTATTATCTATATCCCATCATAACCTGAATTGCCCTACAGTCTCCATCGTTAGCAGTTACCTTAGTCTTTCAGCCGTATTTAGTCTCAAACTTGCAACAACAGTTTTATCAGATGTCACAAACGAGCATTCCTCTGCCGTCGCTATTTCTCAGAAGTATGTGTCTGCCCTGTATAGAATGCCGGTGGCCTTTGAGTTTAGAGGTTTGTTAAAAACCCGACTTTTCCCAGAGCTATAAAGACGTATCTATCAGTGACGTAAGTTAATGAAACAGACAGAGACACAGACAGAGACGCAGACAGAGACGCAGACAGAGAAAGACAGAGACGCAGACAGAGACGCAGACAGAGACGCAGACAGAGACGCAGACAGAGACACAGACAGAGACACAGACAGAGACACAGACAGAGACGCAGACAGACACGCAGACAGACAGACAGCAGACAGACAGACACGCAGACAGACAATTTAAGACAGAAACAGACTCAGACGCATCTGTCATGTACAGCATGCTAATGACATAACATGTAGCCCATGTACAGAAGGCTAATGTCCTTGGACCATCGAGGTTTGTATGACACCTCACCTTCCCAGGTAGCGAAGGCATCATGAAGAAGGTCTATTCACTGCATCACGTGAGGGGCATCAGCGCGGCCGTAGAAAGTTCCTCTTTTGTATCGAGGCCACTATCATATGCCATAGCAACGAGGAGGTGACTGAAGATGATGATTTGGGCGAAACGTGATGATCAAGATGGTTCTGAAAATGATTCTGGGGCCTTATGAGAGGGTAGATCTTGCAAGACTTTGTGGAGTTTTTCTTCATGATAAGGATTATATTGGGAGATGTTGATTTTATCATATTACTCACGTACAGTATACTTTTTTTCATCTCAACTTTACACCTACTTTCGTCCTGGTTTTTCTCTTTTCTCTCTCTCTCTGTCTGTCTGTCTGTCCGTCGGTCTTTTTTTTTTCTCTCTCTCTGTCCGTCAGTCTCTCTGTCCGTCGGTCTTTTTTTTCTCTCTCTGTCTGTCTGTCTCTCTCTTCGTCTCGTTGTCTCTCTGTCTCTCTCTGTCCGTCTCGTTCTGTGTGTCTCTCTCTACGTCTGTCTCTCCTTCCTCTCCCTCTCCCCCCCTCCCCCTCCCCTCCTCAAACCTTTCTCTCCCTCAACCTTTCCCCTTTCATACCTCCAGAAACTTACTTTCCTACCGTCAGTCCCAAATACCTTGTCTCTCATACCCCCCCCCCCTCCCCCTTTCCATCTCTCCCTCTCTCCGTATACGTGTCCATCATGAATATCTCTAATATTCCTTTTATCTAAAAAAAAAAAATCCGTATAAGATCTATAATTCCTTCTTCATTTGCTAAATTAGCATTAGATAATCTTCTAGAATTTCCTATATCTTTGATTTTTAAGATTTATAATTTCGTAGTTTAGATTCTCCAACTGTAAAATTCCACATTGAGAGGCTACTCAGGACGAGCCGCCATTTCGCTTGCACACCACAACCGATGTTAGCATAACCGTCATAACAACTCACTCTCGCCATCAGTAGGTGTAATGCCATGACGAATCTACTGAATGTAAAGTCATTCGCAGATATAACTTCTCTTTCGTGATTGTATAAGAAAGTCGAAGAGAAATATGGAGAAAAATGGTTTGATATTATTTTTTCTTGGTTCGATGGCTAACTACAAACACTATAATGTTTTGATCTAACACAACAGAAAGGTTCGTATGTACTTGGCAAAGACATTCGCAGATATAACTTCTCTTTCGTGATTGTATAAGAAATTCGAAGAGAAATGTGGAGAATAATGGTTTGATATAATTTTTTCTTGGTTCGATGGCTAACTACGGACACTATGTTATTAACAGAAAGGTTCGTATAGTACTTGGCAAGTGGTTGCCTGTCGTCTAGTATTCGATATTCAGTTTTAGGCGATTCAATTCATGATTTAGATATGGCCGCCCCTTTGTTTATAGAGAAAGAATGAGAGACAAAAAGAAAAACGATAAACAAGGTTAGAGATTAGCCATACTTTAGTCCTGATTTTTTTCGAAACTTTTTTTTAGTGATTTCTAATCATGTATCGAGTATTGTGTACAATATGTGTATGTTTTTCTCATAAGGCCTTTGTCAAGGTCCTTGTGTTGTAAACAATTTTAGTATTCATGGCGAGTATCTTCTGTATAGGCAGGGTTGATGATTCTATTACTCACACTATACCTTCGGAGTGACAGCAACACATGTTCCTTTTGAATGTGAAAACTTGCTAGTATATATCAATATTTTTTTTTTCTCTTGTTAGCACTACAGCTTTAGAAGTAGAAGAATCACCAAAAAATATTATTTTGTTTGTCTTTCAGCCATAAGGAATATGGTTTCAATACCTCTCATGTACTACACCTGCTTATTGTATTCTAGTCATGAGTGTTCCTGTCGAGTCTACATACTAAATAGTTTTCACGAGTTTCCAAGACAGCACACTATGGGTTTGGTTGCTATAAGATACTTGGATTTTATATCCACGAATGCAGACATCCCTAGTATGATGTCGACCCTTACAAGAAACAAACGTACGACGAGAAACTGCTTCTTTTCATGTATAATTTAGTGCAGCGCAGGGATATATCATTCAATGTTTTTTGTTTTGCAACCCGCTACCAGACCAGCGCCAGAAGAAGAGGCACTGATACACGATAGCTATTTTTTTTTCTTTGCTTGTCTTCCTTTTCTTGACCAACTACGAAGCAGGAGTTCGCTTTAGAAAGATCAGTCGTTGAGCCATAGGTTTCAGTAATAATAACAATCGAGTTGGGGTTTTACCTATAAACTACCAGTTCGGTATTTAAGGCATTTCTATCAAGTATATGTGTAAGGTGAAGATATTGTTGATTTCAACTATAATAAACTGTTGTTCTGAGTCAGATTACTTTTCGTGAGAGTAAAACCGAAACATTTAGATACTGATTTGGTGGCGGGGGGGGAGGTCCCTTGAAGGTTCCCCTAAGGTTCCCCGAAGGTCCTTTAAGGGGGAGGGGTCGTATTTTAAATGAAAATATGTAAATGAAAAAGACAGTAAGTATTCAATTTATGGAATGGTTGTATCTTGAAGAATATCGTGGAAAATAAATAAATGGCTAGTAATAAATTGCACTACTGTACGATCATTTTCTTTGCAGAACATTGCGTGGATTTATACCGACAAAGTGACTCGCACATGACAAGATTTTTCTTTGATACGTTACAATATGTCACAGTTGAAATCGTCATCAAATTATGTATGGAAACGAGTAATAGAGTGAATCACGATTTCTTTTAACTCTGCCTGGCGATAGGAACCCAGCCATTGTGGAAGGGCCAATTTTCGTGTGCTCTGAGCGAGACGAAAAGAAAACGGGGAATCCGGCATTCGCTATGGGGCACTGCGTGTTTTTCTGATGTGGAAACGAAAGCAGTTCGATGTAGTTTACGAATTCGGTTGTTTTTTGAAGATAACCTCAGTATATATATGTATATGAATAAATAACCTCTCCGATCAGGACTCGAACCCTTGTATATGTACACACACACACACACACACACACACACGCGTTACATATTTAAGTAGTTTTTCCTTACATAGGTTTAAATTTTAGGTGGAAGCCGTTGTAAGCACGTCACACATTAAGGTAGTTTCATCTGGCTTCATCCATTCAGTTTCGAGCGGGTTTTATTCATCTAATTTGAAGCGGGTTATTTTTTAGCGGGTTTTGTTAAGGCAACTTTGAGCGGGTTGATTGTGTGCGTTGGCATCGATGGTATTTTGTTATGGGTGTGCATAAGATAATTACAGTGTTTATATTTAATAATATATAAGTATATATATAATATATATATATACATATATATATATATGTATGTATGTATGTATATACATATAATCTTTGTAGAGGTTAATCTTTGTACAGGTGTGTCATTGTCAAACTGAATGTGAATGAATGTATGTGCAGTCGACATAAGGACGTACATATACAACCTACAGCATTACAGCCCATATCCATCAGATTTCCCCCGTGAAAAATCCTGAACCAGAGCCTAAGTCCCTCGTTCCCTTGCAGTCATCGGCGGGATCTCCTACTGGCTCGTGGGCTACGCTCTGGCCTTCGGAGAGGGCAACATGTTCTGCGGGACCGTCTACTGGGCCTCCGTCGGCGTTCCTGACGAGCGGCTCGCCTTCTGGTTCTTCCAGTTCGTGTTCGCCGCCACCTGCGCCACCATCGTCTCGGGCTCCATGGCTGAGAGGTGTGCCTTCAGCGCCTACTTCATCTATTCCATTATTTTAACAGGTCAGGACGACGGAGTGCGCTGGTTCTGTTTCTTAGGATTACGTGGTGTAGTTGGGTAGAATGTAATGTAATATATGATATGATATATAGTATGAGAGTGAAAGAGAATGAGGGAGAGAGAGAGAGAGAGAGAAGAGAGAAAGAGAGAGAAGAGAAAGAGAGAGAAGAGAAAGAGAGAGAGAGAAAGAGAGAGAGAAGAAAGAGAAAGAGAGAGAAAGAGAGAGAGAGAGAGAGAGAGAATAGGTATTTCCCAACCTTTTTTGGCTACGACCCTAAATGTAGTGTTAACCTGGACTAGCGACCCTAAACGTGTAAACATCAGTAATAAACCCAAAAATGTTTCCTGATATTATACCTGCAAGTGTTAGGAGCTTACGCCATTCAATATATAGGTTTATATTAAAACAATGAATTTCAGTGAATTTAAAAAGGAAAAGGAAACAGGTCTTACAAAACACTGACCTTTACTTACCGGTCACAAAAGATCATAAGTTTTTTCTTCAGTGTCTAACAATCCGGTGACCCTCACAAAAAAAAACTCATTTGGGTCGTGGCCATGGGCTGGGGAACTACTGTTAGAAATGAAGGGAAATTCCAACACAATACCCTCGATGCCCCATTATACCCCATGCCCCCTTAATTCCCATGCCCCTTAATTCCCCCATGCCCCCCAATTCCAATACCCCATGCCCCTTAATTCCCATGCCCCCTAGTACCCCATGCCCTTAATACCCCATGCCCCCTAGTACCCATGCCCCTTAATACCCATGCATGCCCTTAATACCCCATGCCCCTTGCCCCCCCAATTCCCCATCCCCAATACCCATGCCCCCTTAATTCCCCATGCCCCCCAATACCCCATAATACCCTGTCCCAATACCCCATTGCCCTAATCCCCATGCCCCCTAATAGCCATACCCCCATGCCCCCCCCAATACTCCTTAATACCCCATGCCCCCTAATATCCCATGCCCCCAATACCCCCTTGCCCTCATTACCCCAAGTCCCTTAATTCCCCAATACCCCATTGCCCCTAATACCCTTAATACCTCATGCCCCCCAGTACCCCATCACCCCTTAATACCCCATCTCACCTAATACCCCATGCCCCTAATGGCCTATGCCACCTAATACCCCAATACCCCCTTGCCCTCATTTCCCCATGCACCCCAATACCCCTAAAACCCCATGCCCCCCAATACCCTTAATACCCCATGTCCCATTCACAGCCTTCGTGTACCCCATCGTGACTCACTGGGCGTGGACGGAGGAGGGCTGGCTGTCCATCCGCGGCTACCAGGACTTCGCAGGATCGGGCGTCGTCCACCTCACGGGCGGCGTCGCAGCTCTCGTGGGCGCCATCATCCTCGGGCCGAGAATTGGGCGCTTCGGTCCCAACGGGAGGGAGATTCGCGGACACTCGGTGCCGGTCGGCTTGAATGTGCGTTGTTGTACTGTTGTTTTGTTTTTTTGGTTTG
>NW_020870379.1:661809-669309 GCF_003789085.1 Penaeus vannamei
AGTAATGACAGTAATGGAGATCACAGTAACGATATGCATAACAATTAGACACGGGTATTAACACAAATAACGAATATTTTCAATGATGACATTTTCCCCGACAACAGCTGAGGACGTATCACATAGTCACGGGGGACTTATCTGGGGTGTTTATGTCAGGGTTATGCTGCAGTTGAAGTTTCTGCGCATACTGATAAGATGCGGCTAACACTCATTCATAATGCTGCGTGTGTGTGTGTGTGTCTTTAACTCTTTCTTTGTTTTCTGTAATTTTCTCTTTCTGTTCTCTGTCTCTTTAACACACACTCTCTCTCTCTTTGTTCTCTTTCTCTTTAACGCTTGCTCTCTGTTCTCCGTCTTTCTCTCTCTGTTCTCTTTCTCTTTAACTCACTCTCTCTGTCTATGTCTATATTTTTCTCTTTGTTCTCTATTTGATTCTCTCTTTTGTCTTTGTTTGTTCTCACTCTCTGTGCCCTTTCTCTTTAATTCTCCGTCTTTGCTCTTTATTTCTCTTTCTCTTACACACTCTCACTTGTTCTTTTTTTCTTTGTGATTTTTTCTTAGACGTCTCTTTATAATTCTCTCTGCTATTTATCTCTCTTTCTCTCAGATTCTGTTCTCTTTCTCTGTAATTTGTTCTATGTACTTTCTCTCTAATTCTCTCTCTTTCCTCTTCATTTCCAATTCTCTTTGATTTTCTCTCTCTGCTCTGCATTTCCGTTTCTCTTACACTTTTTGTTCTTTTTTTTCTCTGAAACTCTCTCTGTTCATCTCTTTCTGTCTGTTCTTTTCCTCTCTAACTCTCTCTCTATTATTTTTTTTTAACTCTGTCTCTGTGCTCTATCTTTTCAATTCTCTCTCTTTGCTTATCATTTCTCTTTTTTGTTCCCTTTCTCTTATATTCTCTCTCTGCTCTCTTTCTCTTTTTAATTCTCTCGCTTTGCTCTTTATCTATCGTTCTCTTTAACTCTTTTTTTCTCTCTCTTTTCTCCTTCTTTTTAAGTCTCTCTTTGTTCTTTTCCTTTTTAACTCTCTCTCTTTGTTCTATTTTTTTTAACAAATTAAAGAAACAAAGAAGAAAAGAAAAGAAAAGAAAAAGAAAAAACGGAAATTATTGAACATAGCAGAAAAGACGGAAATAGAAAGGGAAATTAAAAGTCATAAAGAGAAAATGGTAGAAAGGCAAATGAGTAGATAGCAAAGAAGAATGGAAAGAGAAAATTAGTGAGTGGAAAAAAAGAAAGTAATCAAAAAGAAAAAAAAAGAAGAATTAAGACAAAATCAAGAAACAAAGAAATAAAAGGGAGAGAAAAAAATAAAAAATAAAAAAAAAGAACCAAAGAAATATAAGGGAGAGAAAAACAAACAAACAAAGAAAGGAAATGAGGAAAAAAAGAAGGAAGAGGCCAAAGGAGAAAAGAAGGAGGTAAATGAGAACGGAGGTAGATAAATGATGAAAGCTGAAGAAGATAAAGGAGAAAAGAAGGTAGATAATCGAAGAAAGATTTTTAAAAAGTAGATAAACTAGAAATAGATGAACGAAGTAAACAAAAAGTAGACAAACGAGAATAAAAGCAAAGAAATTGGAGGAAGAAGAAGAAGAAGAAAGAAAGAAAGAAAGAAAGAAAAAACAGACCATAAAAAACTGTAAACAAACAAACAATCAAATAAAACAAACAGAAAAAACAGCATTGGCCTCCTCTTAACAATATAACCCAACCCAAAACCACTGCCATCTGCTCCCCCTAGGACAGAGAGGGGGTGGGAGTGAAGGGGGGAGAGTGTCAGAGGAGGGGACCGAGGGGAGGAGGGAATAGAGGGTGGGGGGAGAGAATGGGGCAGAGTGGAAGAGGAAGAAGAGGGGGAGGAGAGGGAATAGAGAGAAAAAAGAGAATGGGGGAGAGAATGGGGGCAGAGTAGAGGAGGAAGAAGAAGGGGAGAAAAGAAGAGAGAGAGAGAGAGAGAGAATGAGGGCAAGAGCGGAGGAGGACGAAGAAGGGGAGGAGAGAGAAGAGAGAGAGAGAGAGAATGAGGGCAGAGCGGAGGAGGAAGAAGAAGGGGAGGAGAGAGAAGAGGAGAGAGAGAGAGAATGTGGGCAGAGCGGAGGAGGAAGAAGAGGGAGAGAGGAAAGAAAAGAGGAGAAGAGAGAGAATGTGGGCAGAGCGGCGAGGAGGAAGAAGAGGGAAAGGAGAGAAAAGAGGAGAGAAAAGAAAGAGAGAGAGAGAGAGAGAGAGAGAGAGAGAGAGAGAGAGAGAGAGAGAGAGAGAGAGAGAGAGAGAGAGAGAGAGAGAGAGAGAGAGAGAGAGAGAGAGAGAGAGAGAAGAGAGAGAGAAGAGAGAGGAGAGAGAGAGAGAAGGACCGTATGGAGAAGGAAAAGGGGGAGGAAAATGAAGAGGATGGGGGGGAGAGGTGGAAGGAAAGCCGAGGGGAAGAGGAGGGAGGGAGAGGAGGAGAGGGAAGAGGGGGTGGGGAAAGGAGAGGATTGAAGGAAAGAGACAGAGGAGAAGGAGGAGAGGGAAGAGGGTCGGACAGAGGAAGGGAAGAAGGGGAGGAGGGAGAAAAGAGAGGAGAGAGAGAGAGAGAGAAGAGAGAGAGAGAGAGAGAGAGAGAGAGAGAGAGAGAGAGAGAGAGAGAGAGAGAGAGAGAGAAGAGAGAGAAGAGAGAGAGAGAGAGGAGAGAGAGAGAGAGAGAAGGAGAGAGAGAGAGAGAGAAGAGAGAGAGAAGAGAGAGGAAGGTCGAGGGAAGGAAGGTGAAGAGGGGAAAAAGAGAGGGCAAGAGAGAGGAGAGAGAAGGAGGGGAGGAGAGAGGAGGGAAGAAGAAGGAGAGAGAAGAGAGCTAGGGGGAGAGAAGGAGGCAGAGAAAATGGAAAGAAAAGGAGGAGGAATGAGAAGAGGAGAAGGAAGAGAGGTGGGAGAGAGAAAGAGGCAGAGAAAGAGAAGAAAAGGAGGAGGAGGAGAAGAGGAGAAGGGAGAGAGGTAGGAGAGAGAAAGAGGCAGAAAAAGGAAGAAGGAAGAAAAGGAGGAGGAGGAGAGGAGGAGAAGGAGGTAAAAAGATGTGGGAGAACCAGGAGAGAAAATGGGAACAGAAGGTAAAAAATAGAATTTGGAGAAACGGGGAGGAAGAAGAGACGGAAAGGGTTGCAGAAGGAGGGGTAAGGTGGGGGGGGGGATAAGGGGAAGAGAAAGAGAGGGGCACATTAAGGGATCCAGGGGGGAGGGGAGGGAGGGGAGGGACTGATATTGAGGAGGGGGGTCGACTATGTGGGGGGATGGGGGGTAGAGGGACGGAGGGATGAAAGGGAAAGGTAGGGAGAAGAAACAAGGAGAAATAAAAGAGATAAAGGAGGAAGAAATTAAGGAAATAGAAGGAAGGAAGGAAGGAAATAGAAGAAAAAGGAGAAATGAAAGGAGATAAAAGGAGGAAGAAAGGTAGGAAATCGAAGGAAGGAAGAAGGGAAATAGAAGAAGGAAGGAAGGAAGAGAGGAGAGGTAAGGAAGAAAGTAAAGGAAGGGAAGGAGATATGAAAGGGTGATGGATAAGTGGAGGAAAGGCTGGAAAAAAGAAAGGAAGGGATTAAGGAGGGAAGAAGGAGAAAAGGGGAATAAATGAGGAGAAGAGGAGGGATAGAGGAGGAGGAAGATGAGGAAAAGAGCGAGAAGGAGAAGGGAGAGGGAAAGGGGGAAAGGGGGAGGAGGAAGAATAAGAGAAGGAAATTGAAAGAAAAAAAATGCAAAAGGAAGAGAAAAAAGGGAGAGGAAGAGGAAAGAGGAAGAAGAAGGGGAGAAAAAGGAAAAAAAGAAGAAGGGGAAGAGAGAAAAAGGGGAAGATGTAAGGGAACAAGAAGGGTAAGTGAGAGAGAGTGGATAAGAAGACGAAAAAGGAGGAAAGAAAGGGGAGAAAGGCGAGGGATGATGCAGGATAGGAAGAAGGGAATGGAGGGAGGGAGGAGGATGAGAAGACGATGAAGAAGAAGAAAGAGAAGAGGAAGAAGAAGGAGAAGAAGCAGAAGAAGAGGAACAATAGCGATTATAATGGTGATAGTAATATAATAATGATAATAATAATGATAATAATAATAATAGTGATAATAATAACAATAATAAGAAAGATGATGATGATGATGAGAAGAAGAGGGAGTGCAAAAAAAAAAGAAAAAAAATTATAAGAGAAAGAAGAAGAAGAAAAGAAAGAATTAGAAAGAAGAAGAAGAAGAGAAAGAAGAAAAAAGAAGAACAGAAAGAAGAAGGAAAAACAGAGGAAGAAGGAGAAAGAAGAAGAAAAAGAAAAAAAAGAAGACGAAAGAAGAAAAAGGAAAAACAGAAGATGAAGAGGAGAGAGAAGAAGAAGAAGAAGAAGAAAAGGGAAAAAAGAAGAGAAAGAAGAGGAAAAAGAAAAAGAAGAAGACGAAAGAAGAAGGAAACACAGAAGAAGAAGAAGGAGAAAGAAGAAAAAGAAGAAGAAAGAGAGAAAGGAGAGAAGAAGAAGAAGAGAGAGAAGGAAAGAAGAAGGAAAAAGGAAGGAAAGAAGAAGAGAAAAAGAAGAAGAAAAGAAACGAAAAGAAGGAGAAAGAAGAAAAGAGAGAGAAGAAAAGAAGGAGAAAGAGGCCCACAGCTGCAAGGGGACGACTCCGACCTCCTGTAGCGGATCCGAATTAGCTCTTGGCTCCCTCGCCGCAGCCGCAGGGGGAGGGGGGGAGGGGGAGGGGGAGAGGGGAGGGGAAGGGGGGTGGAAGGGGGAAGGAGGGGGAGGGGAGGGGGAGGGGAGTGGGAAAGGGGTGAGAGGTGAGGGGGAGGGGGTTAGGGGGAAGGAGGGGAGGGAGAGGAAAAGGAGAGGGGAGGGGGTTAAGGGGAAAGGATGAGGAAAGGGGAGGGAGAGGGAAAGGGTGAAGGGGTTAGAGAGAAGAGGGGGAGGGGAGAGGGAAAGGGGTGAGGGGGAAGGGTAGGGGGTGGAGGATAAAGGGGAAGGGGAGGGGTGGGAAGAAGGGGAAGGAGAGGGGGAAGTGAGGGGGAGGTGAGGAGGTAAGGGTGAGGAGGAATGGGAGATAAGGGGGAGGGAGGGGAGGAGGAGAGGAGGGGGAGAGGAGGAGTAAGGGAGAAGGGAGGGGGAGGTGGGGGGGTTTGAGGAGGGGAATGGAGGGATAAGGGGATGGGGTGAGGGGAAGGGGGAGGAGGGGAGAGGGGAGGGGAGGTAAGGGGGTAAGCAGGGGGAAGGGGAGGAGGTGTTGGGGGTAACGGGAGGAAAGGGTAAGAAGTGATAAGGGGATGAAGAGGAGGGAGGAAAGGGAGGGGAAGGGAGGGGGTAGGGGGTGAAGGGGGAGTGAAGGGAGAAAGGTAAGGGAGTGAGGTAAGGGGAAAGGTGAGGGTGAGGATGGAGTGCGGGTTCTATATAAGGGGAGAAGTAGGGGGTACGGGGGAAGGGGGGGAAGGGGCAAGGCCTAGGAGTAGGAGGCTCAGGGAAGAGGTAGTAGGCAAAGGGGGGAGGGGGAGGGGAGGGGGGTGAAGGATGGGATCAGTGAGGACTTCATCTCTCACTGTTGATCGATAGATATGAGTGCGGAAGAAGGGGCGGGGGGAAGGAGAGGAGGGGGAGGGATGGAAGGGGAAGAGGGGAAGGGGGAAAGGAAGCGAAGGGGAAGAGAAGGGAAGGATGGAGGGAAAGGAAGGGGAGGAGGGAAAAGGAAGAGGAGGAGGGAGGGGAAGTGGAGTGGTTGAGGGGAAGGGGAAGTTGAGGAGGGGAAGGGAAAGTGCGGAAGAAAAAGAGGGAAGAGGAAGAGGAGGAGGGAAGAGGAGGAGGGAAAGAGGGAGGGGAAGGGCAGAGGAACGGGAAGGCGAAGGGGAAGGGGACGAGGAGGAGGGGGAATGGGAGGGTGGAAGGAAGAAGAGGAGAGGTGGAGCAGGGAGGAGAAGGAAGGGGAGTAGGGAAAAGCCAAGGCGAAGGGGGAAGAGGACGGGAAGAAGGGAAGAAGGGGAGGGGAGTGGGGAAGGGGAAGGGATAGGGGAGAGGGGGAGGGGTAGGGGAGGGGATGTGTGAGTGGATAGCGCCATCATACCAGATTGCGGATTGTCTATGACGTACTGCCTTTAGCGGCTGGTATGAATGTGGAATCGGGTTTTCCTTCTCTTTTTTTTTTTCTGCCACTCCCTTTTCGCTCCTTCTTCGTCTGTTTTTCCTTCTTCTTCTGTTTTCCTTCTCTTCTTTTTCTTCTTCGGGGTTTTCTCTTCCTCTTTTTTCTTTTTTCTGCCTCTTCCCTTTTCGCTCCTTCTTCTTCTGTTTTTCCTTCTTTTTTCTTTTTCTTCTTCGGGTTTTCTCTTCCTCTTTTTTCTTTTTCTGCCTCTCCCTTTCCGCTCCGAGCTTTGTTTATGTTGTGCATTGGACACGTACACACACATGAGTACACATGCACACAGACACACACATGCATATAAACATGTAAACATACATTTACTTACACACATACACACGTAAGCATATAAACACTTATACACATGAGCATGTAAACACACACACACACACACATACACACACACACACACACACACACACACAACATTTATATTTTGTAGGTAATTCAGAAAAAATCTCTATCATTTCTTGATTTTAGGAATGACAAAATATACATAAAACACAACACGTCTATAGAAAACTGAAAACCGTTTCCCTTATGTATGTATTTAGTTAGTTTTTTTTTTTTCTCCCTCTCTTTCTCTGGCTCTGGCTCTCTCTGTCGGTCGGTCTCTCTCTCTCCCTCCCTCTCTTCTCTCTTCTCTCTTCTCTCTCTCTCTCTCTCTCTCTCTCTCTCTCTCTCTCTCTCTCACTCTCTCTCTCTCTCTCTCTCTCTTTCTTTCTCTCTACATCCCTCTTCAATTTTTCTATCATTCTACCTATCCATTTATTGAATATCCTTCTACCTTAGATCCTGTCTTAAATGTATGTTAATCATTCATAACTGCAATTATTTTCTTTTTTTTCACAACAACATTAATGATTCTTAATCTGATATTCATTTTTTCCCTGAAATTCATGACTTTTTATCCAAAATTCATGAGTTTCGATTGGAAATGAATTAGTTTTGATCTAAAATTCATGATTCTTTATCTTAATTCACAATATTTAACATGAAAATTGATTATTGATATCAAACTTGAATTATGCAATGCTTCCGACACTCACGAGACAGCTGAATATTTCTCACAAGATTTTCGCATAAATCTCAAAGGCGCTGACTGTAGAAATTTCAGCGGGGGTGTAAGATGAATGTCTTGAGGTGGGAAAAAAAGGAAGAAAAGAAAGAAGAAATAGAAGAGGAAGATGCAGTAGAAGAAGAAAAAAGATTGTTTAGACACGTGTACGATCAAACATTATATGATAGATGCTTCGATGTTAGATCATAAAAAAGATCAGCAAATAAAATTGGCAAAAAAAGAAAAGAAAAAGAAAGATTGTTGACACGAGGACGATCGAACGCAAACGATTTCATAGTAAATACCTCCGGCTTGGGAA
>NW_020870379.1:674309-676809 GCF_003789085.1 Penaeus vannamei
TCGACGACGTCTACCACTGAGGGACGTACCTCCTCTCGCCCTCGCCCCCCCCCCCCCGCTAAGCGAGGGCGAAATATCATCAAAGCAATAACGAAAATTTGGCGTCTTATTATCCCCGTAACAATATTCGAGCCAAAACCCAGCAGCCGGGGCTTAATTCCAGCATCCTTGCTAGGATTATACACAAACAGGAAGAAATGAAAGGAGAGGAGGAAGGGAAAAAAGAGGAGGAAAAAAAAACAAACTCACCTCGTTTCCCCCTTCGATCATTATTTTCCCCTGAAACTAGGGGAGAAAAAGGACACTTAGGGGGAAAATGCGTAATTGGTAGATTAACCTTTCGGTCTTGCTTTCTCTCCCTCGGCTAATGGCTTGGCTGTTGACGCGCCGCTCCTCGTTGCAGGGGGGGGGGGTCTGGTGCCTGCCGCGGCCTTTGTCTTGCGGGTAGCGTGGCTGCGGTGCTTGTTAGGGCCTGCTTGTAGGGCGTGTGCCTGTGTATCCTGTATGCTGGGAGACACGCGTACACACACGCTTTCACACACAGATGCACGCAAACTAACACAGAACACACGTATTCACAAACGAACTTTAGCAAAAACGCATAAACATACGAATGAAGCAACAATACACCTGTCATAAACCAAGCAAAACACATCAATACAAACAACACACCCATACAAATAAACAAACAAATAACACCCATACAAATAAAACAAGCAAACACATACAAAACAAACAATATACAAACAAATAACAACACACAAAAAAACAACAAAAAACATACAAACAAAACAAAACACATCAATAAACAAAACACACCACACACACAAAAACAAACAATACACAAAAAAACAACAAACACACACACACAACAAACAAACACACAATCACACGAACCTTTCTGCCTAAACTTACCCATCCTCGCCCCCCCCCCTGCCCCGGTTCACCCCCCCCCTTGCAAACTTTAAAGGCATCATCTCAAAGTGGTGTTGACGTTAAAACTGTCCATTCTCAGACTAAGAAAAAAAAAAACTTTCGTCAAATTTGAAATTATTGAGAAATAGTTCCGAGTATCTAAGACATTTTGAAAGATGAAATGTTCCCTAAAAAAAAAAAAAAAAAAAAAAAAAAAAAAAAAAAAAAAAAAAAAAAAATAAAAAAAAAAAAAAAAAAAAAAAAAAAAAATCTGGTTTTGATAGACGTTTTCATCGGTAAAGGACCATTAATGGTGTTTTTTTCGGCCTTATTCTTTTATTTATTATTTATTCATCTATTTATTCATTTTACTTGGGCATTTTAGTTCAGTCTCAAATATGCTGCTTTTTATTTCTATTTATCTTCCTTTGATCATTTGCGTTTTCTAATAAGCGGTGGTTGCGTGTGTTTATGTTTACTTGTTTGTTTGTTTGTTAGTGCGTGTGTGTGTATGTGTATGTGTATGTGTGTGTGTGTGTTTGTGTGTGTGTGAGTTTGCTTGTGTATTTGTATGTTTACTTGTGTCTGTGTGTGTATGTGTGTTTATATGCGTGTATATGCCCTGCGTTTGTATGTATGTGTATGCTGGCTTGTTTATATGTGTGTACGTGTGTTTGTTTACGTGTATATGTATATGTTTAAGTCTATACGGGTGTATGTGTGTGTTTGCCTGTATCCTTTTGTGCGTGTGTACTTGTGTGTGTGTCCCTTCTACACTCTCGTCTGTTTTACTGCACATACGCTCATAAAATGGAAAATGAATATGTTTTCGAGGAATATGCACAAAAAACATTGTGCATTTGAGAAAGTGTGAGTCCCCCTCCCCCCTCTTCCCATATATGCACCCCTCCTTCTCTGTACCCCATTTACCCTCCTCTTCCCTTCCCTCCCCTCCTCTCCTACTCTCCCACTTCCCCCTCTTCCCTCGTCACCCTCCCTCCCCCTACTACTCTCACCATCCCTCCCTCTCTCACCCCCCGCTCTTCCCCTCCTTTCTCGTCCCCCATTTAAGACCCCCTACACCCCTCCCCAATCTACCCTCCCTCCGTCCCTGTTCTCCATCTACTTCCTCCCCCCTCCCTTCTTCCCACATCTACCTCCTCCCTACTCTTCCCCCCATCACCCTTTTTCCTTCCTCTCTCCCCCATCACCCGTTCCCCTTCCCCTCTTCCCCCATCACCCTCTTCTCCCTTCCCCTCTCCCCTTCCCCTTTCCCCCATCCCCTCACCCTCTTCTCCCTCCCCTTCCCTCCCCCCTCCTCTCTTCCCCTCTCCCCCCATCACCTTCCCCTTCCCCTTCCCCTCTTACCCCCTATCACCCTCCCCCTTCCCCTCTTCCCTCCGATCCCCTCTCCCCATCACCCTCCCCCTTCACCTGTCTCCCCCATCACCATCTTCTCCCTTTCCCTCTCCCCCATCACCCTCCTCCTTCCCTATTCCCCAACACCCTCCCCCTTCCCCTCTTACCCTATCACCCTCCCCCTCCCCCTCTTCCAGCCTTTTCCTCTTCCCCCCATCACCCTCCC
>NW_020870379.1:681809-684309 GCF_003789085.1 Penaeus vannamei
CCATACCTCCCTTCTCCCCCTCCCCCATTCTCTCTCTCCCTCCCTCCCCCTCTTTCCTCCGACTCCCCCACTCTCATATAAACAAGTAAAATATATCACAGTAATAACACCAACTCTATATAATGAAAATGAACAGCGGAGTTAGTATACACACACGCACAGACACACACACACATGTAAATGTATGTATGTATGTATGTGTGTGTGTGTGGAGAGAGGGAGATGGAGATGAGGAGGAATCGCAGTCTGAAGATTTTGGCAAAGACAGAATTTGCAGCCAAGGTGTTTTCGCAGAGGAAGACGAGCCAGGTGTTAAAATGGCTGGCGCGTCTACCTTCCACTTATGTGAATGATGTGAACGGTATCTCGGGCGTCGGATTGTCGGGGGATTTTTGTGATGTTCTATCTATCTGTCATTTAGTTTGTCTGTCTGTCTGTCTGTCTGTCTACCACTGCTTATCTGTCTATCCATCTATTTGCCTACTTACCTACATGTTCATCTATTTACATATTTATCTGTCAGTCTTTCTGTTTACTCTCGTATCTACTTATCTATCAATCTTTTACCTACTTACCTATCTACTTATCTCTCAGTCTACATACCTACATATCTACCTATTTGAATATCTACCTATCTATCTCTCAATCTGCCTACCTATATATTTATATATCTATCCATCTACCAATAGATCTCTCCATCTACCTGCCTATCTATCTATCTATCAGTCTCACTATTTAAACATCAATGCTTCAGAGACATACAGTTTGAAACGAATTAATGATGAAGCTTAAAAAAAAAAAAAATTGTAAATTGTAATGAAAATTGTAATGGAAAATAAATTTGCTAGGGCTACATTTCAGCCCCAGACTGCTTACTAATTAATCCCAATCTAATGTTATTAAGAATATTGTCTCTTACATTATAAGAAGAGATTCCTAAGCTGTTCTTCATATACAGCAATGGCTTAGATTAACATTTTCCATTTAACACTGGCTTAGCTAAACCATTAATTAGCATTTGATTAATTGTAAGAACTGCATAATCACAGTTATTCTACCATGAAAAAATTAACGATGAATATTTCAGCGGAATCAACATCTTAAACTACTCATGCTTTTAATACTCATTTTTGAATTTAACTTTATATTCAGAATGTTACAGAATACTTAATAGTTTGCAAGGGAATGTTTGCGTTACATTAATTGTTCAATAAAAGACCTCCCAAGCCAAGTTACGAAAGAACATTTGTAACTTTAATGAAAAAAGAAGAAAGACAAAAAATATCAAACCAAGGACTTCGAGGAAAATAATAAAAAAAAAGGAAAAGAAAAAAAGAAAGACTTCTCATGCTTCTTGATAGCATGGTTTGATAACAACGCGTTTTTGTCGAACCTAATCTTGAACCGGGCTCGACCCTATCTTGAGATCAACATTGACTTTCTTCGCAACAGAACAAACGGGAAGTTGCGTCAAAGGCTCCGTAATTTCGTGTTATTCAAACCTACACCTTTTTCAACATTTAGACGTTGACTGACATTCACAGAAATATAATCAGATAATCAACTAAAACGATCATAAAGATAACAAGTTGAAACACATATTTTACAACAAAGACTGTAGGCGTCCGTAGGGAAAACAAATAGAAACATAGGGAGGTATGGAGAGAGAGAAAAAAGAGAGGAGGATAGACAGGGAGATATGGAAAGAGAGGGGGGAAGATAGAGCAGAACAGAGAGAGAGTGAGGAAGACAAAGAGGTAGAGAGAGAAAAACAGAAACATAATTCACTATATATACTGTAGGGAGGTATGGAGAGAGATAGAAAAGAGATGAGGATAGACAGGGAGACATGGAGAGGGGGGAAATGGACAGAGCAGAGAGAGAGAGCGAGAGAGAGTGAGGAAGATAGAGAGACAGAAGAAAAAGAGAAAGAGAGAGATACAGCCAGGCAAAGGCAGAAACAGAGAAAAACAAAAAACAAAAAACAGAGAGAGAAAAAAAAAATATTTTAGTACAACTAGGGGCGTAGGGAAAAGAAGTAGAAACACATACTGTAATCCAAATACTTAAGGGATATGTGCAGTACACATATAAAGTACCTCGGCCACTATGTTTCCTCTGGTCTCTAACTTAACCTATCCTTACCTAAACCTAACCTAAGGCTGGGGATCATAGGTTAGGCTTGAATGAGTAAATATTCCCTTTCCTCTTTATCAGGACAGACCCAGGGTTCTGAATGAGTAAGTGGCTTTGTTAAACAACCTTAGAATTACTATGATAAGAGATTCAGCGATGGCCGTAGTGGGTTAAGACGATGCTTTAGAAATGCTTTGATTAAGGTTCAAGTCGCTAGGCTTATAAGGCAGTTGGCATTAGTAGTTAAATTCTGTATGGGTGTATACATATACGTGCACTCATATATACATGCAGAGAGAGAGAGAGAGAGAGAGAGAGAGAGAGAGACCAAGAGAGAGAGAGAGAGAGAGAGAGAGAGAGAGAG
>NW_020870380.1:2500-5000 GCF_003789085.1 Penaeus vannamei
ACACACACACACATATATATATATATAATATATATATATATATATATATATATATATATATATATATTTATACATATATATATATATTATATAATATATATATATATATATATATATATATTCATTTATTTATATATATATATATATATATATATATATATATATATATATATATACACACACACACATACGCACTCACACTAGTTACATAGACCGACAGATAGATAAATGGACATATATGGATATGTATCTACCGTTCCCTTGACCAAACCGAATCTGTTGGTCCTTCTGTTTTTCTATTGATCCGCTATTGATTTCCCGCTCCTCTGTTAAATGCTAATGCGAGAAGAACGGAATCTCATCAGTCTATCTATCTCTATCAGTCAGTCTTATATGAGTCTATTCTATATCTGTTTATCTGTCTGTCTATCTATCTATCTATCTATCTGTATCCATTCTATCTATCTGTCTATCTATCTATCAATCTCTTCCATCTATCTATCTGTCAGTCTATCTTTCCATCTATCTATAGGTTATCCATCATTTATCTTCAATCTATCTATCTATCTATCTATCTGTTTTGTTTTTTTTAAACGGATTACACTCGGATAATTACTTTAACTTGTTTGATTTCTTCTGATTATCTCTTAATCTATTAATCCTTTTAGTAAAGTTAATATGATGCTTTACAATAAGAGAATATTATTTGAATCGTCCATTTATTCAATTCGTTCATTAATGTTCAGAATAACATCCAATAAATTCTTTTGAAATTAGTTGTAGATTAGTGAGACTTTGACCCCTTTTAGCACAATTTGATATAGATTAAAATACCCAATGTACAATAACGAATATCCTGTTTTGATGTGTTAATTAACAGCTTATTAAAGCACTGTTAATACTTTTTTTTCAGGGATTAGAACGGATATCATCTTATCATTATAGACTGGATACTAACCAAAGTAGTTTACATTTTTTTTTTTGTTTTTTTTTATAAGACGAATATGATAAACCACTTTGGTCTGTATTGTAAGTTGATCTGTAATATGTACTGTAAGTGACCCACGGTGTATTTGACTCACCTTGGCTCTTGTCTTGCATCGTATATAACATCGTATAAAATCTGTATTTTACTAGATAATCTATATACGTTATAGAGTAGATTTATCATTCCGCAATGTCTCCCAAGAAATACATTTGGGAATGTCAGATTTGAGAAATAGTTTTGATATTTTCAATTGTTCTCCTTTACCGCTTGTTATCACTTCCCCGTTCTCCTTCCCCTCAATTGTTTCATCATGTTGACGAATAAGCTTGTATAACCTGAGTGTAGATGTCTTTTGAAATTTGCATGACATCGCGGGCGACTATAATATATGCTTCAATTTTATATTAATTCCCTGATTATTTAATAAGGACCCTTACTTGATTCAATTTTCAGTGGACTCTCCCTTTTGTGAAGAATATCTGGGAATTATATATAGATATAGATAGATAGAAAAATGGATAGATACATAGTAATTAGTTAGTTAGGTTAGTTTGTTTGTTTGTTTGTTTGTTTGTTTGTTTGTTTGTTAGACTTTAGATAAATAGATAGATTCAGTTTTTCCTGTATTTTTTTTTACGACAAACAGCTTAGTGATCTATATGAAGAAAGAAATTATTACAGTCACGATAAACACAGCTAAAGGGGATTCCTACAAGTTTAGCATGAATAAAAAAATGAGTTCTGTAATGGTACAGCAAAAAAAAAAAAAAAAAAAAAAAAAAAAAAAAAAGCAAATAGAGTCAATAAGTTCAAAACACAACTGGTAAGAACACCACGTCCGTATAGTATATGTTAATGAGCTCAAATGCGCGTGAAAAAGGTATTTGTCTCGACGCGGTTACCATGCGTGACGACAGAACACCTCTGACCCCTCCCCCTCCCCCCCCCTCACCCCTCCCCCCCCCCCCTTCCCATTCTTCTTCTTGCCACCTTTCGTCCTCCCCCGCCTCCCCTCCCTGCCCTCTCCCCCCTCCTCCCCTGACAAACACCCGGAGACTGTCATGTCAACCTTCCTGCTCCTCCTCCTTTTCCTCCTCCTGTTGCTGCTGCCGCTTCTGCTACGCTCCTCCTCCTCTTCTTCCTCCTCCTGCTTCCCATCATCCTTCTGTTCCTCTTCCACTTCCTCATTCTATTTCTCCTCCTTTTCCACTTTCTCATTTTCCTCGTCGTCTTCCTCCTAATCTTCACCCTCCTCCTGTTGCTTCTGCTTCCACTACTCCTCTTCCTCCTCCTGCTTCCCATCATCCTTCTGTTCCTCTTCCACTTCCTCATTCTATTTCTCCTCCTTTTCCACTTTCTCATTTTCATCATCGTCTCCTTCCTCCTCCTCCTCCTCCTCCTCACCCTGTTGCTGCTGCTGCCACTACTCCTCTTCCTCCTCCTCCCTGCTCCTCCTTCCTCCTCCTCATCCCCCATCCTCCTCCTCCACCTCCTTCTCTTCTTCATCCTCCT
>NW_020870380.1:10000-16946 GCF_003789085.1 Penaeus vannamei
CTCGCCCACCACGTTGGAACCTGTTACTTGGCCGAAGCCGCAGTCAGTACACAGTGTGGTGTCGCGCAGTCCAGACGTGCTTTTCGAACTGTGGTGCAAAACAAGGACATACGACATTCGGTTCCTCATGCATGATGATCAGCCTTATTGCTCATGCTGGTGCAGTGCCTTTTGGCTACACGAGTGAAATGGACGATTGTGAAGTGCAGTGCTTTTCCTACGATGATCATAATATTACCGACTGTGAAACCATGAGTTGGGTGAATACTCGAGCTTCCACCACCGGTAAGTTGGTCTCGAATTCCTACTTGGGTGAATCATATGTGTACTTGTTTAGATTATAGAAATAGATATGAAATAAGGGTCGTGTATTGTTGTTGTTGTTGTTGTTTTTACATTCATCCGAGACGGTAAAGTCGATTTTTTAGTACTTACACGGAAAGTATTTCCTACGGCATGCAACGTATTGGGTACATGAGATTCGCAATGACGCACGCCCGACAGGGACAAGTTGAGTCAGGCACGCGTACGCCCCTGGGGGTCAGTGACACGGCGCGAGTGCATGACAGGGAGCCAACCTGTTCGGACTTGTTACGTCATGTTTGGACAGGTCGCGGTAGTCAGGCGGGGCAGGTGCAGACCGTACCGTTACTCATCTCACTTTCACTTTCATGTCATCTCTTGTGTTTGGAATGTTTTCTGCCATTTTGGTGTCGTTATTTTTTGTTATTTTGATGGTTTTTCTCTCTCTCTCTTTCTCTCTCTCTCTCTCTCTCTCTCTCTCTCTCCTCTTCTCTTCTCTCTCTCTCTCTCTCTCTCTCTCTCTCTCTCTCTCTCTCTCTCTCTCTCTCTCTCTCTCTCTCTCTCTCTCTCTCTCTCTCTCTCTCTCTCTCTCTCTCTCTCTCTCTCTCTCTCTCTCTCTCTCTCTCTCTCTCTCTCTCTCTCTCTCTCTCTCTCTCTCTCTCTCTCTCTCTCTCTCTCTCTCTCTTCTCTCTCTCTTCTCTCTCTCTCTCTCTCTCTCTCTCTCTCTCTCTCCCTCTCCCTCTCCCTCTCCCTCCCTCTCCTTCTCTCTCTCTCCTCCTCCCTCCCTCCCTCTCTCCATCTATCTATCTCTATCTATCTAGCTATCTCTTTCTTCTCTACCCCCTCCCTCCCTCATTCTTCACTCTCACTCCCTCCTCCTCCCTCTCTCCCTTTTATCTCTTTCCTCAGTTCTAATGTAAACACGAAACAGCAAACATACACATGCTATGGCACGAACAGTCACATAACACACTTTTCCCCATTCAATTAACAAAATTATTCACCATTAATAACAGTAATTGCGACACTAGGTACACGAAGCTAGAATGAAGGAGATGAATAAGTCGGTCGGTGATGAATAAGGAAGGGGCAATTAATGAATAATTAATGGATATTCATCGGAATGGCTTGAATCAGGGTTCACGGAGCGCCTTTTTTATTCACCTGAGTAATGTGTTCTGGGAATCCGCTCTCGTGGGTTTATGCTCCAGTAATGCTCTATTGGATGTGAATTATTGAGATTCCTGGAATTAGAGAGGGATTTTGAATGTGTGTTTGTACATATTTAGAAATTTTATATGTATTATTTTCTTGTTGTACTTCGCACTTGACTCTTAGATGTGTTTTTTTTTTTTTTCTGTTGTAGGTCACATGAATCTTAGAAAATGTTTTATTTTTTTTCTGTTGTACACACGAATCTTAGAAGATGTGTTTTTATTTTTTGTGTTGTAGTTCACACTTGAATCTTTGTTGGATTTATATATGTTTCTTTTTCTCTTGCAGTTCTGTTATCGGTGTTTGTAATATGCATTTATCTGTGGTCTTATGTTGTTTCCCTTATTACAACATATACGTATTTCTAGCAATATTTATGAATGGCAAATTTGAATGGAAAAAAATTGCTTATATTTTGGTGTGTTGAATGTATCTGATCAAGATAAAGACCGGTAGAGTAGCCGCACATGTGGTTAAACGGCAGTATATTTGCGTAATGGCGGTAATTTGCGACGCATAATTATCATACCACTAATAACAGCATTGATAAAACGCCCGCGTAATTATGAGATGTAAACAGGTGTGCGTGATAGTGGAAGGGAAGCTCTCGCCGCGTTGCCGACATATACTCGCATTTGGTTTCCTTTTAATTGTTGTTTATTATTGCTATTTTTGTTTATTATTGTTGCTCTATTTCTTATTTTTCCTCTTTTTCTTCTTCTTCTTCTTCTTCTTTTTTCTTCTTCTTCTTTCTCCTCTTCCTCCTCCTCCTATACCATTTTTGTTCGTTCTCCTCCTTCCCTCCCTTTCACGCCCTTGTCTGACATCCACTAACGGCCACGCCCCCTCTCCCCCAGGTCTGCCCCCCCTGCCCGACCTCGTCACGAGCAACACGCCCCCAGCGTCGCCTCTCCGTCGCGCCCACTCCTACCACTTCCTCTTCCCGGAGAAGCCCAGCGCCGCGTCCCGAGCTCGGAGGCCGCCCACGCCTTCAGCCCACGCCCCCCGGGACACGCCCCCAACCCCGAGCCGGAGCACGCCCACCCTCTCCCCCTCGCGCGTGGGCGGCGTCGGATCGCCCGCGAGGGAGGGCGAGCGCCTGACCGCGGGCCTCAAGCACATCCAGGAGGTGCGGCAGAAGGTGCGGAAGGACCCGCGGTTCCTGGACCGGCGGCAGCACGACCTCCCGCAGCTCACGTGGGAAGTCCCGCGCTACAGGGACGTGCAGGCGGCCCAAGAGGGGAAGGAGAGAGGGGAGCGAGGGGATAAAGGAGACGGGGATGAAGAGGGAGAGGAGAGGAAGAGAGGAGATGAGACGGAGGACGGGGAGACGGCGCAACAGAGAGCATGGCGGCTCGTCGGACGCGACCTGCGCAAGTTGGGGGACCAGTTCGCGCTCAAACACGCTCAGGTAAATATTTTCCCCAAATCTGTATTTACTAGATATGTTGATTTTGTTCTATTATATTCTATTATACTATGTAGGTTTAACTGTGACGTAAATTTCGTTACTGCGATATAGATATATTTATTGTGATTATGACATCTGTTGAATTTCTCTCTCTTCAATCTTGTTATTTGCATATATATACATTCATTACTGAGTACATAGAGAGGTCCGATTAAAGCATAACTTAAATACCTTGACACACAAGTTTCCTGTTTACCTGTCTCTACCTGCGCACGTGTCGTCACCGGGCCACGTGCACATGTTTGCTTAGGACACCTGGTCATCACGGTTGTCTTACAGGATGCTTAGCTAATTACCCGATCATATTGTTATTACCTGTTGGCGCTTGGCGGGGGGTATATGAGGGAGGAGGGGGAGGGGGAGAGGGGTGGGGAGGGAGAGAGGGACGGAACGGAGGGAGGGAGAGAGGGGGGGTAGGGAGGGGACGGAGGGAGGAGAGAGAAGACGGGGGAGAAGGGCTGAAAGAGAGAGAAGCAAGTTTTTTGTTTTGTTTTTTTTCTTATTTTTGAATATTTCTTGTAAATACTCCCATATCATTTTCAAACATTCTGGAGTACTTTATCATCATTCAGAACGAACACGCACGCTAATACACCCATTAACGATATCGATGAAGTAAAAATAAGTAAAAAAAAAAAGAAAAAGAAGAGAAGAGAGAGAGAGAGAGAGAGAGAGAGGAGAGATGAGATGAGAGAGAAGAGAGAGAGATCGAGATAGGAGAGAGAGCAGAGTCGAAGAGAGATGAGAGAAAACATTTATCGCAAACAGCACAAAAATCTCCCCATTTCCGACATCCCAATCGATCTGCGATGTCACTTTGATGCCATCGGGAGGGTCAAGCTAATTACAGCCACCCCCTCCCCCCCTCCCCCTCCCCTTCCCCTCCCTCCCCCTCACCCTCCCCTCTCTCTCCCTCTCCTCTCCCCATCTCCCCTCTCTACCCTCCCTCCTCTCCCCTCTCCACCCTCCCCCTCCCCTCTCCTGACCGGACGCCCCCCCCCCCCGATTACAATCAATAATGATAATGATAAGGCGATAATGAGGTGCACGTGGTAGGTGGTGCGTCGCGACTCCCCCCCCCCCGGCGATGGACACGGGGGGGGGGGCGGTAACGGGCTTAAAACGGGCTTAATGCTGGGGTGGATCCGGCTTGGCTTTCGGCTTTTGTCGGGTTCGGGCTTTGGTTGAGCAGCGGGTTCGGGGTTGGGGGAGGGGGAGAGGGGGGAGGGGAGGCTGGGTTGATGCTCGGGTTTAGGGTGTTTTTTTCTTCTTCTTCTTCTTCTTCTTCTTCTTTCTTTTCTGCTGTTTGGGGAGTTGTCTTCGATTGGATTTTAAGTTTTGTAGGGTTTTTTTCTTATTTTTTTATTTATATTGTTTGTTTGTTTTTTGTGCAGTGATTAGGATTTTGATATATTTCATTAGCGCATTCCCCGTTTCTTTTTTCTTTGTGAAATTGATTTGTTGTTCTGAATCGAAAGTTTCTATTCTTGACCTTTTTTTCTTTCGGTTACTAGCAATCATACTATGATCTTGATTCTTAATCGTATCTCTTACATCCTTCTCTGTTTTTTCTTTTATTTCATTTTTTAAACAATTAAATTATACAGTATTTTAATGTCCTTTTCTTTTCTTGTTTTAGAGGGTTGGCGCCAAACCGGACAACGACGGCTACATGAGCTTCGTAGTTCCGCTGACGTTCACTAGATGTCTCTCGGCCTCCATCCTGTGCTTGTGTGGTGGCGCCTCTTCAACAAACTCCGCTGATCGAGGTGTTCAGTCGGGAAGAAAAAGGAAGAAGAGAAGATGGAAATAGAGAGAAGGAGCAGAGAGCGAGAGTTGACGAAAGGAGAGATAATGAAGAAAGAAACTGAGGAGGAAGAACAGAAGATAAGGCATACACGCTCACCCGTTAAATGATCTCAGGATTGTTGTCCTCAAATGTCTTTCAGAGAATCTATCAGAAGTCTTTCAGAACCTTACAAAAAAAAAGACAACTGCCAACTTGCTTTTCTTTTTAAGAGAGGAATGCACTAATTGTAGATTTTGTAAAGAGTAGATTAAGCGATAGGGACTTTTTTTCTAAAAGGATTCAAGCTCCTTTTTTACTTAGCTTGGAAGTTCATTCGATTCTTGTACTGCTAGTGTTAACGCGGAGGACATCCTACGGGTCTAACAAGGATTCGGCAGGAGTCCTCAGAGTGTCCTCTTTATACAGTGTATAATGGAGTGACCTTAAAACCCGGGTGGTTCGCTTACCCGTCACTATCCACATGTCTTTCACTGTCCTAGAGTTGCATTGCCCAGTTAGCGTGTAAGGAATTCGCCAGCGTGGAGGCTTTTGGAGAGACAAATAGACAGACTGACAGACAGACACTGAAAGTAAAAAGACAGAAAAAGAAAGAGAGAGAGAAAAAATTATAAGGAAATGTGTTCCTCTTTGTACAAAATAGAGGGAGTTGGTCCTTGAGAACCCTCTTCCCTTTCTCTCTCTCTCTCTCTCTCTCTCTTCTCTCTCTCTCTCTCTCTCTCTCTCTCTCTCTCTCTCTCTCTCTCTCTCTCTCTCTCTCTCTCTCTCTTCTCTCTCTCTCTCTCTCTCTCTCTCTCTCTTCACCACGCTGGCTTAGTCGTTAAGTTTACTATACCGAGGGCGACTCGAGTTGCCTGCGGGACTTGGTGTAGCTTTAGTCCGAACAAGCGATGGATCTCAATTACCAATTGTATGGTCGAACTACCGGTCTTTCATATTAGCTGTTACGTTCACGGCCGATACCGATAAGGTTGTAAGCTAAGGAGAAATTATTGTGTTTGCATCAGTGTACGCTGCATGTGTTTTGAACCATGTGTATGTTGGTTGGCAGACACGTAGATGTACAAAATGTATATAGGTTTATTGTCCATGTAAATATGTTAAATTAAGAAATATGAGTTTGCCTGCTAGGAACTAGGTGTTTTTTTTATATGATTTTGATAAAAAGGGAAAACAAATTCAGTGAATGATATTGTCACAAGGTGAAAGATACCCAGTTCTTTGTTTGGTCTTTTGATGCATTAGCGAATGTTCGGCTGTGTATATATGATGAAAAAAAAAGCTTTTTGTAAATTTCTAAATGAGCATTATGTGCGGATTTGTGTTTCACTATGGTAGCAGGATTTACACAGGAACAAAAATCTTGCTTTTTTTGCTTCTGTTTCTATGATTTGTGCTGATTGGTGCTCCGTCTAGTGTTAATATATAATGGACACGATTGAGCAACGCTGATTCTACAGAGAACCGAAAAAAAAAGAAATACAGCAAAAAAAAAAAAAAATCCTTTTAACAATAAATATCTTTAATACTAAAAAGAGGCAATATAATGCTGTTCTTTCTGGAGGAACAGACGAGTGCTCGATACGTGTCCACGATCATCAAAGCTGTAAAACGTGATACTGCTTAAAATGTTTGTGAAATAGTGTGTAAGGTTTTTGGGGGAGATGTCCTGTGAGACGAGGATGCGACTTTGAAGCATAATCGTAAACAATCAGGATTTTTTTCCTTGGGTAGACAAGTAGAATTATTTCTTCTACTTCTTTCTCTTTATTTTTTGTCCTCTCTGTTTCTTCTATTCTTTACGTTTCTCTCTTTCTCTTTCGTTTTCTTTTTTGTTCTTTTGTTCTCTTTATTTCTTCTTGTAGAGACTAAGAGATATTTGATTTTGTTTTCTCTTTGTCTGTCCAGGGATTCGTAGACATCACTGGAAGTAAAAGTTCCTGTTTATTACATTTTCTTTGTGCATGTTCGTTATTTCATCGTTCCCTTCTTGTGTTTTCTGAATTCTTTATGATTTGCGAAGTTGAAAAAAAGAGGATATACATGTATTTGTATTATTATATTCTTTATATTCTTCTTGTCATTATTATCTGTCAACTATGGTATATTTGATGTTTCATTATGCCAAAGTATTTCCTGAATTCTTTATG
>NW_020870380.1:36518-39877 GCF_003789085.1 Penaeus vannamei
CCCCCCCTCCCCTCCCTCCCTCCTCCCTCCCTCCCTCCCTCCCTCCCTCCACCTCCCTCCCTCCCTCCCTCCCTCCCTCCTCCCTCCTCCCTCCACTTTAAAAATTCCAAAAACGCCAACTTCCTGCCGACAAACCACGTGGATTCTGGCTGGGATTCCTGATGGGAACTTATCACTTGTAAACAACATACCACGTGTGAGATAAGTCTTTTGAGGATAGTGTTTATATATTTTTTTATCTTGTCTCTCTTTCTTCCTGTTTCTCTCTTTCTCTTTTTTCTCTGTTTTTTTTTTTTTTTTTTTTTTTTTATTCCATGTGTGTCAATATTTTTCGCTTTATTTTTCTTTCTTTCTGTGTGTCTGATTTTTTTTTTTTTTTTTTTTGTACTTTCTGTCTTTTTTTTATTTCTCTCTCTGTCTCTCCTTCTCTGTTTATTCCACTTAATATTCTCTTATCTTCTCTCTTTCTCTGTCTTCCTGTCTCTCTTTCTATGTCTTTTATTACACTATACTACTTCATATTTTCACACTTTCTCTCCTTTTCTTTCTTTGTTCCTTTCTGTCTCTCTTTCTTTGTCTTTTATTGCACTATTCCGCATGTAAGACAAGCTCTAAGGAGATATATTTTTTCTTTTTCTTTCTCTCTTTCTTATCATAATTACTAAGATCGTAGGTATTATAGATATCAATAAAGAAGAAGGTGGAAGAGGAAGAGGAAGAGAAGTAGTTGGAGAAGAAGGAGAAAGAAGAGGAAGGGGAGAAGGAAGAGGAGTAGGTGAAAGAGGAGGAAAGGAAAGTAAGGAGGAGGAGACGGAGAAGGGAAGAGAAAGGAGAGAAAGAAAAGGAGAAGGAGGAGGAGGAGGAGACGGAGAAGTGAAGAGAAAGGAGAGAAAGAAAAGCAGAAGGAGGAGGAGGAGGAGGAGGAGACGGAAAAGGGAAGAGAAAGGAGAGAAAGAAAGGAGAAGGAGGAGGAGGAGGAAGAAGAGGACAGAGAAGGAGGGATCCAGGAGGGAAAATATATATAACACAATCTTTCATGGTTCCTGTTCCTTTTAAACGCATTCCTTTCCACCCTCTCCCCCTCCTCCCCCTTCTTCTTCCCTCCTCCTCACCCCTCCCTCTCTCTCCTCCCCCACCCCCCATCAACCTTCTCGCCCCATAATCTCATCTGTGTAAACATCAGTACCAGCATCCTCCCCTCTCCCCCCCCTCCATCTCCCCTCTCTCCACCCTCCATCCTTCCCCTCCTCTTCCCCTCTCCTTCCTCCCCCTCCCTCTCCCAGCCCTCCCACCTCCCCTCCTCTCCCCCTCCCTCCCCCCTTCTCTCAGTGTGGCTGACCTCTTGTTTATTTATCGAAAGAGACTTGTTTACAAGTGAGTTTATATTCTGCTACTAAAGGAATTCCTGTATGGGTTTCGATATTTTTTTTTATCCTTATTATTATTATTTTAATGGGAAGGAGGGAGGGAGGGGAATGGGGCATGGGGGGGGGGGTGAGGGGGAGAGGGGGGGTCAACACATTCCTGAAATTTTTCGAGGAATTTTTTTTTTATAAAGGGAATATTTTGGTTTGTTTACCTATACGTGTGGTTTATAAAAAGGGTTAAAATGCTCTCAATGTATAATGATTTTAATATGAATAATTTGTACCATCACTTAGAGTAATATTCATATTGATGTGGTAATAATAACTTTATTATTGGTGGGTTTATCATTTATATTTACTGTTTGTATCACTGTTTGTGATATTTACTGTTTTAACTGTGAATCTTACCATGTGAGAATATCATCATTATTGATGTGGTTTTTTTATTGATGATGTTTTAATAATTGCTTCTGTTTCTATTATTAACTATTATCAACATGATTATTCGCATCGTCCTCATTATCGTCATCATTATCATCATCTGCATCATCATTATCGTTAATGTTATTAGTATTACTTTTAGTATCATTATCATTATTACTATTGATATTGTTATCTTCATTACTGTTAGTATTATTATCATTATCTTTTATTCATTATTGTTACTACTATGCATAATTATCCTCATTATCATCTACATTTTCAGCATCAACATTTTCATTATTACTTTACTTATTGCTGTAATTGTAATCATTGTTATTATTGTTATTACTGTTACTATTATTGCTATTATTATAATCGCTATTACTATCATTATTATTATTACTATTATTATTATTACTATCATTATTATCATTATTATTATTATCATTATTATTATCTTTATTATTATTATTATAATTATTATCATTAATTATCATTATCATTATTATTATTATTATTATTAATTATTATTTATTATTATTATTATCATTATTATTATATTTATGTATTATTATGCATTAGTTATTATTTATTATTATTATTATTATTATTATTATTATTATTATTATTATTATTAGTTAATTATTAATTATCATTATTATTACATTATCATTATATCATTATTATCAATTATTAATTATTATGGTTATTATTATTATTAGTTATATTATTATTATTATATTATTATTATTATTAATCATTACGTATCATTACTATTATTATTATTATTATTATTAATTATTATCATCATCAATTATTATCATTATTATTATTATATTGCTTGTTTTTTCGAGTTATCATTTTTTATTATGTGTTATCATTTTTTTGATTAACAACTAATCATTATTAATTAGTCAAATCATGTCTTATTGTTATCATCATTATCATTTGTCATTATATCATGTTTATCATTATTACCCACACTATTATCATTAAAATCAATTATATTATTATTTAAAACCTAAATCAACATTATTGCAATATGTCATTATCATCTGTCATTCATTATCATTATCAATTATCTACCACCACTATTATCATTAAAATCATTATCATTATTACCATTACCTAAATCAACATTATTACAATAATTATTATCATTATCATCTACAAAAAACTTTTAAAAGGAAAACAAACGCCTTATTGTGAATGGCCACGAGAGCTTGGCACCTCTTGAGCAGGTTAGTGGCAGGACCCTGTCTGTCAGTGGCCCCTTGAGCCTCTCTCTCTCTCTCTCTCTCTCTCTCCTCCTCGTCTCTCTGTCGTTTCGATTCTCTCTCTCTTCTCTATCTCTGTCTCATCTCTCTCCCTTCTCTCTCCTCTCTCTCTTCCTCTCTCTCTCTCCTCTCCTCTCCTCTTCTTCTCCTTTCTCCTCCTCGTCTATCTCTCTCCCCCTCCCTCCTCTCATCTCTCTCTCTCCTCTCTCTTTTCGTTTCCAATCTCATCGTTGTTTTCGAATCTCGTCCCTTCTCTCTCTCTCTTCCTCCTCCCCTCCTTCCCCCCCTCTCT
>NW_020870380.1:60259-65259 GCF_003789085.1 Penaeus vannamei
AGTTATAGTCTTTTTCATTCACATCGAGTGTCCCTTAAAAGTCTTTTTGGTGATTGTAGATAGACAACTTTAACCTTTTTGTAGCTATATACGAAGACATTAACATTAATCATCTCAGTACTCACCACATCATTATCAATCTTATCATCCTACATATCATATCATAATCACGATCAATATTATGGTTATCGTAAAAGGAAATTATAGTGATCATATTGGTAGGGACACAACCACGTTAACCAAAACAATAATGATAGTTGGAAGAATAAGATAAAGATATGATAAGAATTTCAATGCAATAATGAGGCTGTAGAAAATAATTAGTCAGTAACAATAATGATAACGAATAACTCAAAAAAACATGATCAAAATATTTCGGTATAACATTGATTATGATGATAATAACCATAGGTAATAATAAGAACAATAATAAGAACAAATCATCATCATCATCATCATCATCATCATCATTATTATTATTATAGATATTATTGGCATTACATTAATTAATTTATGAATATTAGTGGTAACAAAATAATGATAATAGTAAACCAAAGTAAGATGTAATAGTATTAATGAAAAAGGGAATGATGATACTCATAATGATAATAATATTAATGAAATAAACGTGAAGATAATAATAATGATAATAATAGCTTTTAATTATGATGATAGTAAACGTAACATTATGAAAAAAAAAATAATGATAATAATTATATAAATATAAATAAGAATTAGAACAACAATGTTATGATATTAAAACTATTATTATTATTATCATTATTATTGTTATTAATGATAATGATAATAAAGACTATAACAGTAATAGGAATAACGCTATTATTGCTAATTATGATAATAGGGATAGTTTTGATGATAATTATGCTATTATTTTTTTAAATCTTAATATTCGTTTGTTATTAACAACAATGATAATAGTTGTGATGATAATAAGGGTGATAGTGATAATGATAATATCAATAAGGATAAACACCATCATCTTCATAATAACAATAATAATTATTATGATAATATTGATAATAATAATAATAATAACAATGATAATAATAATGGTAATGATAATAATAATAGTAGTAATGATGATACCAATAATAATAATGATGATAATAATAGTAATAATAATATTAACAATGATAATAATAATGTTAATAAAAATGATAGTATTTATAATAATAATATTGATACCATTAATAATAATGGCAATGATAACAATAATAACAATAATAAAGATGATAATGATATTAAGGATACTACAACTTGTATAACATTAATGATGAAATATAGATGATAATGATAAAGATAATATAGTGTTGATATTAGTAGTATTTCTGTTTTACCATTGTTATAATTGTTAGGAAGATTGTCATTATTGTGATCATTTTTGTAACTATAGATATTTCCAAGCTATTGTTATTATTATTGTAATATAATATTAATCATAAATATTGTTGTTATTATAATCATTATTTTCATTGTTAATATTATCATGATAATAATAATAATAATGATTATTATTATTGTTATTATCATTATTATTATCATTATTATTAATAAGATCATTATTAGTATTATTATCATCATCAAAATTATTATTATAATTATCATTATCGTTGTTTCTGTCATTATAATAATAGTAATAATTATTGTTATATAACTTTTCATTGTTATAATCTTCCTTATAATTATCATTATTTTTATTATTATCATTATTATTATTATTATTATCATTATTATTATTATTACCATTATTATGATCATCTTCATCATTATCATCATCATCACCATCATCATTACTATTACTACAACTATTGTAATTATTGTTATCATTAATTCTCTCATTATTATCATTATCATTATTATTATCATTATTATTGTTATTATTATCATTACTATTATTATTTTCAATATTATCAATATCATTATTATTTTTGTTGTGGTTACTACCCGTTTTGATTGTTAACATTATCATCATCTTATTATTTTCCTGTTTTTGTCATTATTATTATTATTATTATCAGAATTACTTACAATGCTATTACTATTATTGTATCGATTATTATCATTATTGTTTGTATTGATGTCATTGTTCTTATTGCTATTATGGATTTTTTTATTACTATTTTTGCTTCTATTATTCTTATTACTTTTATCATTATTCGCATTATTACTATAATTGTCATTATTGTTGTTATTGTTATTATTATTATTATTATTATTTTTATGAATAGCATCATTATAGCTCTTATGAACATCATAATGTTGCTTTCATTGTTATTGTTATTATTAATATAATAATAGTTATTATTTTCATCATTATCAATGTTTTACTGTTTTGTCATTATCATTATTACAATTTCAATTCTCATTGATATTGTTACTATCATCATCATTTCTCTTATCAAATTCAATATAATTATTATCGCTTTTGTTTTAATCATTCTCTTTTTTATCATTACTATCATTGTTATTTTATTAATAATATTATTATTTTCAATATTGTTCTGATAACTATTGGTATTATTACTATTATTGATATTATTATTATTATTGTCACTGTCATTGTTGTTGTTGTTGCTGTTATTATTATTATCATCTCTATCGCTACCATCATCATCACCTTATTATCCTCATAATCAGCATGACTATTCCGACCTTCATTATGATCAAGATGACTTCATAACCAGCATTACGATCATCATTAGTATAGTTATGGTGAAAATTACCACTGTAAATGATACCCTGATAATGATTATCATTGTCAATAATTATGTTACTTTTGCGTTTACCTTTCCACATTATCATTTTAATTCCATTTCTGAGATCGCTTTACTTCCACTACTAATACTGATAGATCAGATCTGCTATCGTCACTTGCTTATAGTATCATAATTACATCTACAACTACTATTAATAAAACATGTAGTATTGATAGCAGTCGTATACCTATGATCATATAAATTGTCTATTTAGATATGTACTGAAAAATCAGTGTTATATTGTGTTTTGTTTGATTATTCCATTCCTATTTCTTCGTGTGTATATTTACGTTTATTTTCATTGATGATTTTTTTTTTTATAAATAATTTTAGGGGACACTCGACATGGTCAGATATTTCAGTTCAAGCGCATTGCAGACAATCTTTGTAACCTTATCTTTGTAGAAAATAAAAGTGGAATTTTTAAAAATACAAAATGATATTGTACTTTTATTACCCAATCTCAGTGTCAAATATATAGATAGTACATTGGAACTATGAGATAACGACGGATGGATTGTAAATAAATTATACGTAATTTCTAAAGAATATGGTGCAATCATTCTAAAACTTAGTGGAACTTAACTGTTTATAAACGTGTACATGTATATAATAAAAAAATATATAATGATTATGGTAACAAAGATAATGATAATGATGACAATCATAATGATAATAATAACGATAATGATAATTACATAGTAATATCAACAATAATGATGATAACACTAATGAAAATGGTGTTAACAATGATGATAATAATAATAATGATAATGATAATAATAATACAAAAAAGATATCAATAATGACAATGATAATGATAATAATAATAATAGTAATAATAATGATAATAATGATAATAATAATAATAATAATAATAATAATAATAATAATATAATAATATAATAAAAATAACAAACGTAATATTAATAACAAGAATAATAATGAAAAGAGTAGTAGTAATAATCATTATTAAAATAACAGTAACTTCAAGAAAAATGACAATAACGATGATAGATATAATAGCAATAATGATAATGATGATAATAATAATTATAATACTAATGACAGAAATAACGATAGTTATAATAATAGTGATAACAATGAGAAGATAAGATTTTATTGATAAGAATAGTAAAAAGAACAATATTAACAGTATTAGAGAACACCATCGATCGCAATACAAAAAAAAATAAAAATAATAATAATAATGATGAATTTGGTACTAATAATGCTAAGGATAATTTGCATAATGTTTTAATTAGTAATGATAGTAAAACAATCATGATAACAAGAATTACATGAATAACAATAACAAGAATGATGATAACGATGATAATGATGATAATTGTCTAAAAATAATATTATTAGTGATCATGATAATAACGATGAAATGATGATAATATAAGAAACTAATAATGAAATGATGATAATGTAAAGAATAATAATAATGATAATGATAATATAATGAGGATAATAATAATAGCAGTAGTAGTAATGATAATTATAACATACTGCAGAAACAATTATGATAATGATGATTGTCTTTATAATAATCTTTATAATAGCAGTGGTAATAGTAATGGTAATGGTCATATGGGTGATAAGGATGATATTGATAATAGTATTGATGATTAGAAAGATAATGATGATAATACTAATAATAGTAATAATGATAATAATAATAGTAATATTAACAATAATTCTAATAACCATAATAATAATGCTACTACTACTACTACTACTAATGATACTACTAATAATGATAATAATGATAATGATAATGATAATGGTAATTGGTATCAACAATAGCGATACCGACAACTTGAGGAATAATGACAACAATAATGACAATGTTGAAAATGATAGTAGATATTATCAAAGAAAATGAATGGTATGAAAATCTAGTCTACTACTTATACAGTATATGCAGTAGAATTATTGAATATTAGTAACAGAAGTGGAAAGGAAAAGAGATGAACATACGGAGATGGAAGAGTGAAAGGGAGAATAGGAAAGGGATACAATGATGCAGGATAAAAATAAAAATATTGAAATTAAGAATGAGATAAGCAAGTTCCTTTTTTCTGCCACTTCCTTTCTTTTTGCATATTATCTTTACTTCTTATGTAAGTGACTCTTGAATAAATGATATCTCTGACTGAATACTTAATAGAGAATGTTGGTCTAAATAACATTGTCATTTTATAAGGACATGAAGAA
>NW_020870380.1:70259-72759 GCF_003789085.1 Penaeus vannamei
TATATATATATATATATATATATATATATATATATATATATATATATATATATATATATAAGAGAAGAGAGATACATAACACACATATATCCTCATCCATCATCACATCATCCTGAAAGAATGAGAGAAGCTTCATGTAGTACACACTAATAATGAAGTCCCCAGAATGGTTACGCAATACAGCAATAACCGCTTCCACTACGAGAGAATCCCACACCAACATTTCCAACAATAGACATATACCTTCAGCCGAGACATTAATAAACCAACGTCATGTATCACAATAAATGCATATTCTTTAAGACGAAAGATTACTCCCAGAAACAATGCAGTCTAAACCACATATACTTAGCGCCGCCTTCTGGAACACAACATCTTTAAAGCTATGTTAAACTTAGTTCCACTCACACACACAAAAAAGAGTCAGAATCACTCCCAGATCTCCACTTCGTTGCCACACTGTTGATAATTTTTATATAAATACTGGTCGTATCGTAAAATGTTTTCTTTATGGGAGAGCGAAGGGAGAGGGGGGAAGAGGAAAGGAAAGAATGCGAGAGAAAGAGAGGAGGGGAGAAAGAGAGGGGGTAAGAGGCATTTGAAAGAGAGGGGGAGAAAAGAGAGATAAACAGGGGATAGAGAGAAAGAGAGAGAGAGAGAGAGAGAGAGAGAGAGAGAGAGAGAGAGAGAGAGAGAGAGAGAGAGAGAGAGAGAGAGAGAGAGAGAGAGAGAGAGAAGAGGAGAGAGAGAGAGAGAGAGAGAGAGAGAGAGAGAGAGAGAGAGAGAGAGAGGAGAGAGAGGAGAGAGAGAGAGAGAGAGAGAGAGAGAGGAGAGAGAGAGAGAGAGAGGAGAGAGAGAAGAGAGAGAGAGAGAGAGAGAGAGAGAGCGAGAGAGAGAGAGAGGGAGTGAGAGAGAGAGAGAGAGAAGAGAGAGAGAGAGAGAGAGAGAGAGAGAGGAGAGAGAGAGAGAGAGAGAGAGAGAGAGAGAGAGAGGAGAGAGAGAGAGAGAGAGAGAGAGAGAGAGAGAGAGAGAGATGACAGAGACATAGTAGACAGATAAACATACACATAAAGATAAAAAGAGAGAGAGATTTTGAACAGAGACAGATACACAAACGAGTGATAACAGGAGGGAAGAGAAATGACAGAGGAAAGAAGGTAGGCATATCAAACGAGGATTATACTCGATAAAAAAAGGGAGACAGAAATGAATAAAGAGAAAGAGGAGAGAGAGAGTGAGAGTCAGACAGAAATGAGTGAAGAAGCCGAGAGAGAGAGAGAGAGAGGAGAAGAAAGCGATTAGCCCAGCAGCAGATTAAAGAGAGAGACGTTAGCCAGCTTTTACACCATGTTTACCGCGTCGAGGGCTCGGTACATTCCCTTTAACCCAGATGAGTTATCAAAATTCGAAAAACGATTAGATTCGAAATTTTCGCTAAACTTTCCCGGTGACCCGAGCACTGCTGTAAATCGAGTGTCCTTTTTTTTATATAGTTTTCTCTCTCCCTTCAACATTTATGATTGTACACGACCAAGGGAAAGAAAGCGTGTTGAATGAGGCGGTTCAGCGCAGAGAAGACTTCATTTCATTCGGGATGGTAGACTTTCAGATTTTTCTTTGCTCATTTACATATGCATGAATGAATTATAATTGAGGTGTCAAAGTCTCCAATCTGGGGGAGTTCGTTTGCTTGCGTCTAGTTGGACTTTCGCCCTTAATGAAATGTGTGGATACATATAATAGTAAGAAGAACACTTACGATTAAACACACGCGCACACACCACGCACATAGTCGCTGCACACGCACACGCACACGCACACGCACACGCACACGCACACACACACGCACACACGCACCACACACACACACACACACACACACACACACACACACACACACACACACACACACACGGAATTTACTTCAGTTAATGACTGTGTTATTCACAGGAACTGGTGTCATCATCCCACCACAGGAAGTTCTCGATCACAGTTTTATGCCTGTTTGTTTGTTTTTATTTCTTGTTATTAATATTTATCCTGCTCGCGTATTTCATAATTGATTTACGTTTTGGAAAAGCCTGAATTAATTTTGTAAAGATATTTCTTTATATCAGTAACTCAGAGATTCTCAAAATAATTTTGATAATTAACAATAAAAATACACAGACTCATACACAACACATACAAAGGAATGAATATATAATGCTAAATATTCCACGAAATATAACTGAATCAACGATAACTCTTTAACAAAGTCCAATAATATACTGCTATATGTAAAACTACAAAAGAGCTTAATACTCATATTAAATTACTGAATTTCATAACAGTTTCCCTTCATAACGTAAAGATCAAGTACTAACTAAACACATAATAGTGATATTAATAACAATAATGTTGATAATCATATCAACAACAGTATTAATAATGATGATAGAAATAGCAACAATAATTACATAAATGGTAATAATAATATAAACAATATTAACAGCCAACA
>NW_020870380.1:77759-80259 GCF_003789085.1 Penaeus vannamei
TACCTTCCTCCCTTCTGATTATCTATTTCATCCCTTCCTATATCTTCCAATATCCTCATCTACTCTCTTTTTCGTATACTACGTTTGGTTCCACCCATTCCAATCTTCATCTATCCCTTTCATTATCACTCTCTCCCTTCCCTCCCTTGCACCTCTCACTTCCTTTACTCCTTATATATATTCTACTATAATATATATATGATGATAGCTACAATTAGATTGATCTCACGCCTAGATAGACTACCCCTATACCGATCAGATCTTATATACACTGGACCCCTCTTTGATCATATTACCCTCCTAATACATATATATATATCTACTATATATTACTACCTACTATATATATATATATATATCTATATCATTATATAACTATATATTATATATTATATATGCATATATATATATTTTTATATAATATATATATACCTATATATATATATACTAATATATATATATATATGTATTACTATATATATATATATATATATATATATAATATATATATATATATATATATATATATATATATATATATATATATATATATATATTATATATATATATATATATATATATACATATATACTATATATATATATATATATATATATATATATATATATATATATATATATACATATATATATATTGTATATAATATATTATATATATTATATATATAATATATATATATATACTATACGTATATATATATACTATATATATATATATATATATATGTACCTATATATTAACATATATATATATTATATCATATTAGCTACTATATATCTATATATATTATATACTATATATATTATGTAGTAATGTATATATCAAATATTCTATATACTATATATATTATATATATATATACTTATATCTATATTATATATATATTATATATATATATATTATATATATATATATATATATTATATATATATATTATATTCACTCCTATATATGTCCTTTATATAACCCTACTTATTTATATAATATATACTATATATATATATATTATAGTATATACTTAATATACTATATATTATATCAATAGTATACTATTCATACTATACTATATATACACATATGTACTATACATTATCATACCCTACTACTATGTACTACTACTATACTACTTATACTAACTACTATACCTATATCTTATTATATACTATATCAACACCACTATTTCACCACACCCACCCACCACCACCACACCACACACACACACACATACTATATATATATTCTATATATATACTATTTACTCACTATCCTCCTTATTGTTTTATATCTCATCTATATACGTTACTACTACCTACTTCATCCTTACTAATATATATATACTATATATATTTATACTTACTCTATTATGCACCTATCCTTTCATCTACTTATTTATATATACATTCATCATACTATATATACTACTTATATCATCCTATCCCATACTATAATCTATGATATCTCTATTTACTATATCTCCTTATATTATATATTCTAATAATACATATGCATAATATATATACTACTTATATATATATTATATATTATTATATTATTACTCATATATATATTATATTATATAATATATGTACTATATAGATAGATAGATGATCATATAATATGTATATATATATATCTATATATATATATTATATATATATATATATATGCTTTACATATAATACTGCTATAATATGATATTATAATATATATATATATATAATATATATATATATATATATATACTATATACTAATATATATATATATATATATATATACTATACTATATATATATAATACTATATATATATATATATATATATATATATATATATATATATTATATATGGTATGTTCTATGAATATATTATGTATGCATGTGTGTATGTATGCATGTATGCATGTACTCATGTATGTATGGACTATATGTCTGTGTGTTTGGAGAGAGAGAAGGGAGGAGGGGGAGGGGTGAAATTATGATGGATGAAGTTTTTTGATCACCGAACGCAGAAGAAGAAACAAGCAAAACCGACAGACAAATAAACAGACAAGTTAACCGAAGCACAGAAACCTAAACACGTAAGGAGAGAGAGAGACACGAGACGGGAATAAATGACTCCCAAAGATTAATAAAAAGAAAAGGGAAAACTTTCCTTCGATAACCAAATTCTGTGTTTTCTTGTCTATGGAAATCTCGACGCATGCGCAGGTCTTTCACATATTCAGGATAAGAGTCATGTCATGTTTTTATACTGATCTTAATCCCTTTAGCAATATTTCTTCTTCAGAGGCAACAAAACAGTTTACATTGATTTGCATACTTGATTGTGTTGTTTGGTTCATCAAATGTGGCTCTATTTTTTTATCTTTCTTTTTTTTTCCTCTTTCGTCTTTTAATGATCTTTTTTATCGTTATTTTCCTCCTCCGCGCCGACTCCCGAAATTCCAATACTTCTTCGAGATTCTGATGAAAGTGGCTT
>NW_020870380.1:90259-92759 GCF_003789085.1 Penaeus vannamei
GGTATGTATTACTTTATCGACATACAGATAAATGGATGTATCATACTATTCATATACAATCCGGTATATCGTATATATTATACCATCAACATAAAAAAAGGAAATAATACACATTTTACTATCCCAGTAGTATGTAATCAGTTAATCATTTCAATTCACGTACCCATACCATCTCATTGCATGTCCACGAGAATTTGCTGGAACCGGCAATCATAATCAGAATTCGAAGAATCAAATACTATATATAAATCGCTAATACGATTCATCTAAATAAAAAAAAAAAACTTATCGATTACCATCATTTCTACAAGCTCATTCATTATGATTATTATTATCATTATTGTTGCTGTTGTTCTTATTCTTCTTATAATAATAATAATAATAATAATAATAATAATAATAATAATAATAATAATAATAATAATAATAATAATAATAATAATAATATTAATTATTATATTATTATTATTATCATCATTATCATTATCATTATCATTATCATTATCATTATTATCATTATTATTTTTATATTATTATTACTATCATTATTATCATTATTATTTATTATCATCATTGCCATCATCATCATCATTATTTCATTGTTATCATCATTATCATCATGATTGTTATTGGTATTATTATTAATATTAGTATTATTATGATCGTTATCATTATATTTATTATCATTATATTCTGTAGATGAGGTATCAACGAGGATGAATATCATTATAATAATCATTATCCTCCCTATCATTATTATTTTTTTTATTTTTCTATCATCATTGTAATCATCGTTATTATAATCATTATCGTCATAATCATTATTACTGTTATCTTTATCTTTGACCGTATCATTAGTATGATATCCTTATTGTTATCAAAATTATTATTATCGTTATCATTTTATTACTATCATGATTGTTTGTACCATTATCGTTATATTATAATTCATTATTATCATCATTAATATCCTTATCATTATTATTGTTATCATTTTTATTATTATTATTATTATTATTATTGTTAATATTGTTATTATCATTATTATATCATAATTATCATTATTATTGCTTGCTGTTGTTTCTGTTGCTTTTATCATTCTCATTCTCTTTATTAATATTTCACCATTATTATCATTATCATTTTTTCATTGCTATTATTGTTATTATTACTATTTTTATCACTATTACTATCATTATTATCATTGTTGTTGCTATTATTATTGTTTTTTTCACTGTTATCATTATTATTACTATTGCCTTTTTTCACATTATCATTATCATGTTCATATTTCATCAGTTATAATCTCGCAGCCTTTGATAACGCGGAATAAAATAACACAAAAACATGCATACAGTGTGTTATAACTAAGCAGTTAGACTTACTATATTGCTTCTCATTTCGAATCTATTAAAACAAAGAAAAAATATCGGGTTGAGGACGATATCAAAGATTTAGTAGGATCGAGTACCTTCCAGTCGAACCTTAGTGTCGTATTTAGTAGGATTGAGTACCTTAAAACCGCCAATATTTTGTGGTATTTTCGAACCTAGTCTCGTATTTACGAGTACCTTAAACCGCTAGTATTTTATTTTCGAACCTTATTTATTTTTCTATATATTTTAGTAGGATATACCTTAATATATTTTGATATTGTGTCGTATTTAGTAGGGAGCCAATATTATTTTTAACCTTATTTATTTTTCTATATTGTGTCGTATTTAGTAGGATTGAGTACCTTAAAACCGCCAATATTTTGTGGTATTTTCGAACCTTGTTTATTTCTTTTTATTGTCTCGTATTTAGTAGGATCGAGTACCTTAAAACCGCTAGTATTTTGTGGTATTTTCGAACCTTATTTATTTTTCTATATTGTGTCGTATTTAATAGGACCGAGTACCTTAAAACCGCCAGTATTTTGTGGCATTTTCGAACATTATCTATTTTTTTATCTTGTGGGATATGAATGGTTAAAATTTGCAAACGGTCTTTCGTCACGCACCAGGGAACAAATGTATCCAAGGAGGGGAAGGTGGGGAGGGGGTAGAGGGGTGGATATATGGGGGTGGGGAAGATATGGAGGGAGGTAGGGAGGGTTTATGAATGGAGGGATAAAGGGAGTGAACAGATGAAGGGGAAATGGGGGTTAAGAAGTGAAGGGAAAAGGAGGGGGGGTAAAGGAGAAAAGGGGGGAAGGGGAGAGGGTATAGGGCCTGAAGGGGAAGCGGGGAGGGAGAGGGATGGGGAGAAGAAGGGAAAGAGAGCTTTGGGGAAGAGGGGAATGGGACGGAGGGAAAGATAAAGGTAGGAAGCAGCGAGAAATGAGGAAAGGTAAAAGAAAGAGGACTGAATAAGGGGAGGGGAGGATTATGGGGTAGAAGGAGAAGGAAGAGGAGGGAGAGGTGAAAGGAGGAGACGGAGAAATGGAAAAGAGGGAAGGTAGGAAGAGGAGGGAAAGCAACTAAGGAAGAGGGGAGGAAGTGATAATATGTAGTGGAAA
>NW_020870380.1:115259-117759 GCF_003789085.1 Penaeus vannamei
GTTGCTATTCCTGAAAACGTCTTCAAACTAACAGAAGAATAGGCAAATAAGATGATTTTACCGGACAGTGACACCGACTTTGTGTCAACAAACACTGGAGATTCACTGGAGGAACTTAAAGAAGACATTTTGGAAACTCGATAAGAACAACGAGAAACTCGAGATCTTCACCATAATGATGATGAGTGATGAAGACAGCGATGAAGGTTGTACATTTCATAAACGCCGATCCAACGCAGAAAAGGACTTTGATGAAGAATCTGATGAAAGTGAATCGTCTAGGAGCCAGAATAAACTTGTAAACTCTTAGATAAAATAAACCAATATTTGTATAACGTACCTCTTTCATTTCATATTTGTTAAAATTGTGTTACATAATGGCGAAGCCCTAAGGGGGCGAAGCGCCCGCGAGCGAAACGAGCAAGCGCCATAAGTCAAGCAACCTGACGAAGCCAGGTACGGCGCAGCCGTTGCTTGTATATATATATATATATATATATATATATATATATATATATATGTGTGTGTGTGTGTGTGTGTGTGTGTGTGTGTGTGTGTGTGTGTGTGTGTGTGTGTGTGAGGGTATGTGTGTGTGTGTGTGCGTGTGCATGTCTCTGTGTGTGTTTGCGTATGTGTGCAAATGTATTTGTATAAATTTAAAAAGATACAGTTCGATGAAGGTGCCATAACACCCAGACTTATTCCTACACACAGCGTATCTACTGTTTTTTTCTTCTTCACTATTGCTATCGTTCTCACTCCTAAACCCAGATATGTACACACATTACCCCCACCAAAAACGTCTATCAATTTCCTAAAAATGTTCTCAACCCTTAACTCTACAACTCTTCCAATCTTCCATACCCATGACTCCTTAAACCTGCCATAAACTCTCTCAACCTACTTTGGAAAAAGAGGAAAACAAAGTACCGAACCGCCGATTTTTATTCTAAACTATCAGGAAATGGCTAACTGGCTTGTTATTGGCAGCCTCAACTTCCCGAAGGAGACGGCGATCGTTGCATACAAAGGAGCCCGAGATAAGGAAGCGGAATTAGGACTAATCCCGGTCTTACTCTTGTCTTCAGTCTTGGTGATCGAGTGACCAGACAAAGAGAGACTGTGGAATGAGATGAGAGCGGGTGGGCGGCTGGGCGGCTGGGTGAGGTGAGTGAGAGAAGGAGAGCGAGGTAGAGGAGGTGAGTGAGTGAGGGGGAATGAGTGAGTGATGCATGTTCAGTGTGTGTATCTGTATGTTGTTTCGGGTTGGGGGGGGGGGGGTTGATGAAGAAAGAGAACAAAAAGACGGATGTAGAAGTAAAGGAATGACGAGCTTTGATCTATTTGTTCATTTGTTCATACTTACCTAAAAAGCATTTCTCTTTATACTGCGTTTGGTTTGTACATATTAACATTTTCTGAGAAATTACCAACATTTAAGCTCATATTTAGAGCGAAAAATTTAGATACGTATCAGAATTACGATTTTCGGATAAACAAAACGAATTCGTTATTTGTCATTGCACACTTTCATGAGCAATTGTTACCTTGGTGAGAAACACTTTCATTCAATTTGTAGGCGATTCCCAGATCAAACTCGTCTTTGTTTACGTGACTCGAATTATGTAGTACGCGGATGAATTATCGAAAAAGAAAGGTACACAAGATAAAGGCCAATAAATCCTACTCAGTTTAATGATATATGGTGTCTCATCCATCAACGGTCAGATTCGATGTCATTACAGTCGTCTCTTTATAAAATTCAGTATTCTTTCTTCCTCTGCGTCCAAATCATTAAATGCAAACAATCTACTGAATAAACAACACGCCGCAGTACTGGCTCTGCTTGGTTTCACGAAACCCTTTCATTATTATGTCAATGACCCTGGAAGCGGTAAGCAACATACGCACACAAAGGGAGAGAGAGAGAGAGAGAGAGAGAGAGAGAGAGAGAGAGAGAGAGAGAGAGAGAGAGAGAGAGAGAGAGAGAGAGAGAGAGAGAGAGAGAGAGAGACAGAAGAAATGAGAGACAAAAAAAGGGAAAGGTGGAAAGTTAATAGGAGAGAGAGAGAAGACAGAAGAAATGAGAGACAAAAAGAGAGAAAGGTGGAAAGATAAAGCGGAGAGAGAGAGATAATACAGAAGAAATGAGAGACAGAGAAGAGAGATATAAAAGCGGAGAGAGAGAGAGAGATAATACAGAAGAAATGAGAGCCAGAGAAGAGAGAGAAAGGTGGATAGATAAAAACAGAGAGAGACAGACAGACAAATAGGCAGAAAGAGAGAGAAATCAGAGATGCGGAAGACAGTGCTAATCCCCTCCGAGCTGCAAGGTCGTGTTTGTCGTGGTCGCAATGCGAGGATTGAACCCTAGCCGACAGGAAGACCAAGAACCATTATTCGCCAAGGGATTCGGAATTAGCTTTCACACCCATCATTGCCATGTTTGGAATCCACGCGGCGGCTGAATGGTAATAACCTGTATTGAAGACTGTGGCAA
>NW_020870380.1:132759-133997 GCF_003789085.1 Penaeus vannamei
ACGAAACATGTTACTTAAAAATTAACGAAGGATGAATTTACCAAACTATGCATATGAAAGGGGTGTTCCCTACTTACCTGGCACAGGCAATTTCTCTCCAACTAGCACATACATGTAATATTTGTTAAGAGTCACGGGATGATAAGATTTCTTTTTTACAAAGCTATAACTGTACTCATCTGGTGATAAAGTTGATACATAGTTTCCATAATTCCTTGTATGGTAGAAACTGACATCACATAAAGGTAACAATACCGTCCGTGGGCAGGGAATTCATATACCAGTAGTACTTATCTTGTACAGGCAAATGGTACATGCTTATTAGCTGGAACAAGACGTGTTACCAAGTTCTTTGCTAAAGTGAATTTGTCTTTTCATGTTGGAAATATTTTACATGATAAATGTTACTGGTACATTGTAATCTAATACATGGCATAGGCATTCCTAGCTTAAAATACGGGCAGTAACACGGCAGTGCTTAAATATAGGATTGTACTTATCTGGCACAGGAAAGTGGCATAACAGTGAACAAATATAGAAGGTTGGTAGTTACCTGACAGAGGAAAGTAGTGCTTTCAGATAGAGCCATTAACCTAGCAGATGCATAACAGGAAGACTTTAAGGTACCTTGAAAAGACGAGTTCGCCGACTTACCAACATGAAAAAATTGCATTTACGCGATTGGTACGGGCAGTTTGTTGTGTGATACGTAATAAATGTAATGGGATAATATGAGGATATATTTTAGAAACTAGCAAATGGTACTTATCTGGCACTGGAATGTGGTACTCATATGATTGTGAAAGATGTATATATTTTATATTATTCATTTATAAGGTATAATCTGGGATTATATTATCGTAACACAACCTCCCCTGAGCAGGGAATTCACACAGCAGTAATACATATCTGGGACAGGAAAGTGATCTTTGCTTCATATGTGAAACCAGAAGGGCATAATAAAAGTATTTTTTTCATACTACACCCAATTTATTATTTCCTAGAGTAATATGATTTTCTAGCGGACTGTACTTATCTGGCTCAGGAATGCAGAACCCGTAAACATGGTGAAGGAAGTATATATTTTCCCATTATTTATCATATACTACAATATGGCACTACTTATAGGTAACATTAGCTTCCGTGAACAAGGAACCCATGGAACAGTTTTACGTATCTGGGACAAGACTGGTACTTGTTCGTAACAGAAGACGAATTCATCGAACTATATATATATA
>NW_020870380.1:144095-146595 GCF_003789085.1 Penaeus vannamei
CATTGGTTCTTAAATTTCTTGGAAATACATACATCATACAGCGAACCTTTCGCAACTGGAAAACTAAGATCCGATATCTTTAGAACAAAGGTATACGCTTTATTAGTGCACAAATTGAGTCGTGTATCAGTTACACACGGAATCACTGCACTCAAAGAGCAAGACGGGAATCTCATGCGTCACGAATCATAAGAGTCGGTGAAAGAGAGGTGAGCCGAGCTGACCCCTGAGACTGACTTGATTCGACCGAACCCAGGTTAAGAAATACTGATATATATACATGTATATATAAATATAAATATATTATATATATATATATATATATATATATATATATATAATATATATATATAATATATATATATAATATATATATATATATATATATATTATCCAGACATACGAACATACATATATACATGTAAACATACATACACATACATACATACATAAACAGGTGCATCGAAAGATAGATATGTCGATAACAGACACATATTCAAAAAATCTCGACATAGCTATATGCGATGATCCAAAAAAAAAAAAAAACTCTCTTCTGCTTCTTTTTTTTCTGCTCGATACACAAAAAAACACTACGTAATCTACAGAGATGTTCATAATGTTCATATATGGTTGAATACACGTCTGTTCTTCGCTTCAGTCGGGTCCCCTCGCCCCTTTATTGCCTCAGGCCCCTTGTTCCCTTGTTCAGCGTTCCGTAAAAGAACAAGTCTCTCTTCGCAACAGAACATGAACAAACGTTCTCTATCAAAGCTCCAATTAACATAATAGTCATATGATTCTTTTTTTGATTAGGATATGGAGGTTTCTGATATCAACACGATATATCCTGATTCCTCAAGATAAGGTATTTTATATTTAGGTAATATATATTATATTATACTGAGCGTGATCTCTTCAAAAGATGAAGTTTGTGATAATAAAGATAATGATGCTGATGATCATTGTTATCATTGTTGCTGTTATAACAATAATCATCATCATCATTTATATTATTGCTCTTGTTATTTTACTTTATTATAATAAAAATAATAATAATTATTATTATTATTGTTATTATTATCATCATTATTACCACTATCATTATTATTGTTGTCATTATTACTACCACTATTATTATTATTACTATTATTATTATTATTATTATCATTATATTTCTCACTATCATCATTATCATTATTATTATTAATAGTAGTAGTAGTATTATCATTATTATCATTATTATTATTATCATCATTATTTTTATTATTATAATTATTATTATTATCATTATTATCATTATTATTATTATTGTTGTTGTTATTATTGTCATAAGGATCATTATCATTATCCCTTTTCTCATTATAATCATTATCATTGCTATTAATAAGATGATTATTGTGATCTTCCTTTTAATAGTAATGTTAATATTAATAATGATAATAATAATAATAATAATGATAATCATTATCATTATTATCATTGTTATTATTATTATTATTATTATTATTATTATTATTATTATTATCACTACTATTATCGTTATTATTTGTATCCTTATCATCATTCATCATTATCATAGTGTAATCATCTTTAATATTATCGTCATTATAATTATTTTTGCTGTTGTTGTTGCTATCACAGTTGTTATAAATCATTAAAATCATATATATAATATATACATTATATATATATATATATATATATATATATATATATATATATTATATATATATATATATATATATATCCATAATAAACACACCCTCAAAATACGAAAGAGTTTTATTTATAAAGAAATTGTGAGGTGGAAACCATAACAACCAGAAAGCCGGCTGGCAGTTGGGTGTTTTTAGTCGTGCAGTAAACTAGTGTAAGCTGAATATGATGATGATGAACTGTATACCCGAAGGCTGTCCAACTTTATTAAGCTAGATTTATTTTAAAATCATTTGCACAACTTTATATCTTTCTTAAAGTCTGTTACTGTGCTTCAGGTTTCCATACAGCATGATGGATTCTATGAAGATAAAAAGATACAAGCAATGTGAATAATGCTAGACTGACAAATCAATGTTCAACCTTCATTCTGTCCTTCACCACCTAATTACATTGCCAATCCTTGACCAGACTCTAATGTATTGTCAAATGATTGTTTTTTTTTCTGAATGGACCGAGGGAAGGAAGGCAGCTCATGGGACGCACACACCTGTTTAAGGAACTGATTCATTGCCCTAATCCCAGGAGTGATATCGGCTAATTGTGCATCAGATATGACTCACTTTGGGAAAAGTCAGTGAGGCATTGTTAAAAGCCTTGGTAGGTCAGGTGTGCGTTGTTAACACTCTGTGAATGATGTCATTTTTTATGAAGTAGCGTAGATGAAAGGTAACTTTATGGTTTTGCTACATAGCATTGCAACTGGTTCACCACGACACTGTGTTGAGTCCGGTGTATTGCTATCGAATAGCGCAGGGAGAGAGAGGGGGAGGAGAAGGAGAGA
>NW_020870380.1:166595-174095 GCF_003789085.1 Penaeus vannamei
ATGATGAAATAGAAAGTATAGATTATATACCCTATAGTATAATATTATGATATATAAACCAGGGAGGTAAAGGTAGGATAATAATAATATAATAGGTGAGTATAAGATACACACACGATATATTCCCTATAGAGCGCACACACACATATATATATTATACGAGCGAAGTATAGGGTATATATATAAGGTATATAGTATATATATACCTATACCTATATACATGTAATATATATAGTAATAGTATAATATATATATATATATATAAGTAGTATATATAGTATATATTATATATATATTTATATATGCGTGTGTGTTTGTCTGTTGTGTATCATATATAAACGTTTGTGTGTTTTTTGGTGTTTGATTTTGTATTGAGTATTTATGAGCATTTTTGGTTGTAGTTTTTTCTATAGTCTTAAAAGTATGTTAATATTAAAAGAGAGTATTAGTTAGTGCCTGAGTACCCATCTCGCTTTCCTTTTCTTTCTCGTTTTTTTCTAGTATATACCTGGGTAATGCATAAGTCATAGTTTAAATCCTGTCCTTACATTTGCTTCGTATCTCATCACAAAAGGACCGAATCAAGAGTACAGAAAGCTATTACAGTTTCTTTCCATAGTTAATGAAGGTCTACAATATCAAAATTACTCAGGCGATAAGTCTCCCCGAAAAGACTCTCCTTTCCCTGTGAGTTAGAAAACGGGAAATCCCTTGATGTGTATTATAATTACATACAGACTCCTTTTTTTATTCTGTATCCTTCATTACCTTCATTTCCTTTATGATCTACGAAATTACTATTGTCACCTTCGCTAGCACCTCCCCTTTCCCGCTAGCATTTCGTAAGCCAAGCGCAGGATCCCCTTCTAAGATTCAACTGCGGCTGTGAAAATGGTATGAATATGCATGAGGGTTTGCGAGAATTACTTGACCATCTCGGCGTGCAGCCTTTGGGAGCCACGTCGACGTTCTGCGGAGGAAGCGCTACTCTGCCGGTGAATCTCAATGTGCCTTGCTTAATTGCGTGGTTGGTTGGGCGCGGACGGCGGCACCGCCGGCGCGGCGGGAAGGGGAGCAGAAGGGACACACGGTCTGTTTTCTCTCATCACTTCTCAATGATTAATATCTCTGTCCTGGTTCTTTCGAATCTTTTATACACGGGATCTGTGTGCATGTATGTATGTGTGTATAGGCGTATAAGTATAGTAAACATATGATATAGTATGAAGGTATAATAGAGGTAGAATATACTAAACATATATATAGTAATACTAGCTATATAATAATATATATATATATATATAGATATATATATATGTGTTGTGATGTGGTGTGTGTGTGTTGTTGTACATATATAGATACTAGTAGTATAATATAATATATATAGTATATATTATATATAAGATATATAGTATATAGATATATATTATATTAGTATCATATATAATAATATATGGTTACAGTATATAAAATACTATATATATAGGTGATATATATATAGTATATATAATATAATATATGTATAGGGTATATATAGTATATAGTAATACTACATATATAAGCTATACATACATACATATATATATTAAGTATATATAATATAGTGTGTATATATATATACGTATATATATATAGTATATACTCATATATATACCGGATAGTATAACATAAAAGCGCGTGTGTTGTATGTATATACAAGTATCTATTTCTATCTATCTATGCTAATACAAATATATATATAGTATACTATATACTATATAGTTATATGATAGGTATATATAATATATATAATATATATGATATACTATACAATATATACGTATGTATACGGGGTATAAAATACCACACATACCACGCACGGCATATAATATATATATATATGATGTAATACGATACCAACAATCGACACCACACACACACACACACACTATTCTATCTATCTATCTCTATATGAACATCACACCACACACACAACACACACACAACACACACACACAACACACACACACACAACACATACATATATATAATATATATATAATATATATATATATATATACTAGTATATATATATATATATTATATATATATATATATATATATATTATATATATATATATATATATATATATATATAATATATATATATATATATTATATATATATATATATTATATATATAATACATATATATACATATATATATATTATATATATAATATATATATATATATATATATATATATATATATTAATATATATATATAGTATATATATATAATATATATATATATATAATATATATTATAATGCAACAGTAAGGAAAAGCATTTCAACCAGCCCTATGTCCCTTGCTTCTCCCGACACCTAGACCTACAGCTCAAACTCAGTGTCTAATCCCAAACCAAGCCACCTATTCCTAAACTGAACGCATAATTTCAGGTCATGCGAAACTTGCATACCAAACCTCAGCCGTTGACATGAGCTCTTCGCCGATGGCACCCGACACCTTAAGTGCCAAGTGGGCTCCTTAGATTTCCTTCGGCCTTCCTTCGGGTGTCCTATTGCTGCTGGGATGCCCTTTGACCTTTAGCGCGTGTGGGTGACGTAAGGATCAGGTAAATGAATTTGCGTGTGTATTTATAGGTATGTTAAGAGGATATTAGGTCGTGGTGCGAATCGAGAGATAGCTGAGAATTTCACCAGAACAATTATTCACTTGTGTGTTGTTTTTAAAGTATTCTAAATTAGTATACAGTTGGTATCTGTGGATCTTTTTCATAAGAGTATTTATATGTTACGTATGCCGTACTGTATTTTATAGCGACATGAAAAAAATAAATAAGAAAGAAAGAGGTGCAGATAGTTATTTTATCCTGACATTCAGACTTTGAAATAAAACTTAGCATAATCTAGGTCAGCAAAGCTTTTAAATTCAGATCTTACAAATTGTCTCATATTCCTTTAGTATGCGCATAATCTAGAATGAAAAACCTCGTTTAGGAATCAGACATCATGAAAGATGCATAAGAATGTCTTTTTCTCTATGCAATTGCATTTGAACACGGAATATTTACTGTCTTATTTTAGAGACCGTAAATTCTCAAGGATACCATCGTCTGCGCCGCCTCCCTAAACCTGCTTTGTGCTTGTTTGTTGTTGTTCTTTGGCTGTTGCTATTCTGCTGCTGGTTTTGTTGATTTTCTTGTTTGTTGCCGTTTTTGTTGCAGTTTTGTTTGTTTGTTTTTGTTTGTTTTTGTTGGCAGCTATTCCCATTGCCGTTTTTGTTTGTGTTATTGTTTTCAGCGAAATAGACAATGGAACGTGTGATACGAGAACATACCTGCACTACACTACTTATTTCAATCATTTACAGCAGGTTCTATGAATTAGATAAATTGACTAACGTAACAATGAACTCAGTTTATGCATACAATACACTTTATCCATATGGTTCTCCGCCCAAACATACACTGACATTTAGATAATCAGTTGAACACAGATTATGCAAATCCGTACATGAAAACCAGCAGCAATATATATGCAACACCAGTGATCAATGTACACGAATAAAAAAAGGGAGATTGTTTTAAAAATGAATAAATAAATGGATAGAGGAATAACTACAATAATATATTTATTTCCAACCCACACGCCCAACACAAAACGTTTTCCCAAGCCGATCCGAGAAAACCTTCACGTATGGACACCGAATGAGAGAATCGTCCCAAATGCATAGGATCGCAACGAAGATTTATGAACCCCGGCCTCCGCGGAGTAGTTTATCCCCCGCGCAGTAAATCTTCGTTTTCTCTGCGTTCGCTCATTCGAATCTCTTTTTGCGCTCACCAGATCAAAAGGTTCGGACGAGCTTAATTTAGACGCCATCACTTAATGTGGGAGAAGAGGAAGGGACTCGAATTATATAGAAATGGTTTATGGATGAATTATTACCTGAAAGTTCGTTAATGAGAAGGGAAGAGGGGGAAGGGCGACGGGGAGAGGGGGAAGAGGAGGAGAGGAAACACGGAGAAGAGGGATCAGAGGGGAAGAGGGAGAGAGGTGGAGAGGGGGAGAGGGGAAAAGGAGAGGGAGAGTGGGGAGAGGGAGAGAGGGGAGAGAGAGGAAGGGAGAGGGAGAGGAGATAGAAGGAAAAAAGGAGAGTAGGAAGAAGTGGAGAGGGAAGAGGAAGGAAAAAGCAGTGGGGAATGGGGATTAGAGATGAATAAGAGGAGGGAAAGGACAGGGAGAAGAGAAGAGGAAAAAGACAAAGGAAAGAGTGAAGACGGGAGAAGGGAGAATAAGCGATGGAAAAAAGGATTTGGGGAGAGGAAGAAAGGACCTGAATTATATAGAAATGGTTTATGGATGAATTATTACCGGAAAGTTTGTTAATGAGAAAGGGAGAGGGGAGTGGAGACGGGAAGAAGGGTGGGAGAGGGAGGAGAGGTGGAGACAAAGAGGGGAAGAGAAAACAAAGACATGGGTAAGAGGGAAAGAGGCGTAGAGAGACAGAGCAAGAGAGAAATAAGGGAAGAGGGAGCGGAAGAAGAGGACTTAAAGGTGAAAAGGAAGCGAAGGATATGAGGTGGAAAAAGAAGAAAGAAAAGGAGGAGAAGGGCGATTAGTGGTGGAGGGTAAAAGTTTACGAAAGACTACAAGGGAGGGAAGAGCAATCTAGATTAAAGAGCCACAACATCGGGACATTGAAGGCTAAGGAGTCACAAATAGGTAGGGAATGGTGTAAGGCGGAGGAGCAAAAGAAAAGCAGAGCAGATTGATAAGGGTAAGACCGAAAGGGACAGGGACCGACAAGAGTAGGAAGAGGCGCCAGGGAAAGAGCCGCGGCTCCAGGCCAGGCAACCACACAAAGAGGCAAGCCGAGACTCGGGAGCCTTCGTTGAGAGAGGCAGATGAACAACGTGGGTTGTTGAGAAGTGGAAAAGGGTGTTTTTTTCTGTTTATTTTTCTTATTTTTGATATGTTTACTTTTTTCTAATATCTTTCCCTTTATTCTTTATGTTTATTGTTGTTTTTTAAATTTTTTTATTTGTTTTATTTTATTTTTTATATTTCATTAATATATCTTGACATTCTACACCCTCGTTCGGTCATGGGAAATTGGGCCGGCGACGAAAGTTGAAGGTTAAATGAGATTGGCTCTTTGCGCTCATTGCCATGCTTCTTGATCGCCTCGTGATATTAGGGAAGCAACTTGATAGTAAACTTAATGGATAAAAAGACACGATTTTTTAAAATTCTTTTTTCCGTCTGGTTTTTATGGCTATCGCGTCGTATTATTGTGGGAAATTAGCTAGTGTTGGTTTCCGTTGATGTGTGATGTAGTGTAGTGGTGTGATGTGCCGTGACTGGCGCGGATGTGAGCGTAGGACTGTGTGTGTAGGACATGTGCGTGATTTCTGCTTCGTTCGTGGTCCTTGGTCTGTTTCCCGTCGTGTGGGTCTGTTGGTGTGTGTGCTGGGTTGTGTAGTGAATGTTGCATTTTGTGTTGTTTTGTGTAGTGTTTGTGCGGTTTTTACTGCCGTGTGGTATTGTTGCGCTTGGGCTAGAAGTTGGTTATTCGAACGGTGGTTATCTGTTTGTTGTTTAGCGGACGTGTTCAGTTGTGTGTACGTGATGTTTGGGCGTTGTCTGTGTTGTTAGTACGGTTTTTTTTGGTGTATTGATTGATTTGTGCTGGTCTTCATGTTTGCTGTGGGGTCAGTGAATGAAAGGTACATGGTTATATTATGTCTCTAAAAATAGCGTTACGACAGTCGCTGCACAATATAATTAGACGATTGTGAATTACTTCCTCCCTCAATTGTTGTATTGATATTAAAAGTATTATTCATGATTCAGTGTACATGATAACCTGGTGTTTATCTTTTGTCCAGAAGATCAATCGATTTTGTCGTGATTAAAATGGTTTAATATTTTACCCGATTATGGTTGACCCAGCCCACCAACACTGTACTCAACTACATAACAGTACACAAGACGCATTCTACACGAAACGAAGCTCACACCGTCTGGTGAGCAAGAAAGACCGCCGCACGTTTGGCGGCATTTTTACTACAATAGTGGATGTAATCGTATTACCATAAGCGTCCCCCTGTCCGTCAGTAGTTGTTCACACATATGAGTTTAGTATTGGTAATATCCAGGCTCACTAAGTTGCTATCGAGGGCTAATTGGTCGGCCTGGAGTTAATGGACTGCGAGACACAACGCAGTCCGGAATAAACAAGCAAGGAAGTTTAAAACAATAGATTTAGATAGATGTAGAGCAAAGCAAATACCAACGTCCGAGGAGCCACTTTCAGTCATTGGACCACTGGCATGCTAAGGGGGAACAGTAGAGGAGTATTGGCAGGTGCGTTGATTGGTTGTCTGGCGCTTTATGGACAGGAGCAGGAGGCGCGGAAAGAGTGGGTGAGGGGAGGGGCTGGGCGATCGGGGGAGCCGCTAAGCCTTAGATTGGTACTTCCGGACCCCTGATCACCGTATAGCCCCAGGCACAGTTGTCGGTCGCCTATATCTTACTGCTCCATACAAATCCGATCGTTCAAATTGATTAATTAGTTCCACAGGGGCACGTTGCTCTAGGGCGAGACATACGGCGGACTATATCTTTCTCTTCGTCTTAAGTATCGTCTCTACGCGGTATTGATTGTGAGGAGCGGCGGCCGCCGGCGGCTTGTTTCCGTCGTCTTCGTGGAAGGCAAATATACAAGCATTTCATGTGAAGCAATTATACCAACAAGACGGCTTCGTGACTCACAGTGACGCGAAGGGCGAACAAGAGAACAAAAAGGGGTTGATAAGTCGGCTATGGGAATGTGAAAACACTAAAATACTACAGGGATGGTAAGTCGAAACGGAAGGAGCTGATTAGAGGAGAGGGTGAGTCATTCTGTGGGTGATTTTAAATGATAGTATAACGGATTAGGGTAGAGTTTAGTTGCGCAGTTAAAGACGTTCAGTTTGTCTTTGGTTTCTATCGTATCTTTGATCTTCTTCGTTTCTTCGTTTCATGTCTATCTCTGTAGTGCTGTCCAATGTTTGGTGTCAATAGTGTCCTGGCCACCCTGAATCGATGTGCTGTACTGTGCTTCATGTCTGGTGGTGCGGATGTCACTTGTACCTGATGAGGCTTTTCTCGGCCTCCTCTGATACTCTCTCTCTTATGTGCCAGACAAAAGGCCGCTCCCCCCATCCCTTTGCCGCCCCAACTTCACCGCCGATCCTCCCCCCCCCCCACCATCCTACTGTCTTTCTTGTCCGAGAATCCTCGAGCATATGCGAACTTCCTCGCTGTAGACTCTCGCTATACTTTAGGTATCTAACATCTGCCCTACATGCCGCTCGGATCCGAGGGATGTTCCGTCAGCACGCGTACGGTATCGCAGAAGAGGAATAAGGTTGAGAAACAAAGAGGACGTAAGAGGGAAGAGGGAAAAGGGAGGCGATGAGAAAGGAATAAGGGAAATAAAAAAAG
>NW_020870380.1:199095-204095 GCF_003789085.1 Penaeus vannamei
TGTGTGAGCATATATTATTATATATGTAATGTATTGATATTGTATAGTAATTGGATCACATCACATACACAGCTCACACACATCACCACACCTACATCACACACTCACACACAAGACGTAATGAGAGAGTAGAGAGATAGAGTGAAGAGATAGATGAGAGAGATAGAACGATATGAGATATATAAAGTGAGAGAGAGATAGAGTGATAGAGTGAAGAGAGAGATTGTATGATAAGAGATAGATAGAGAGAGAATAAGAAGTAGTAAGTAAGATAGAGATTAGTACAGAGATGAGAAATGGAAGAGAGATATATATAAGATTATAGTATACATCGATAGTAGTGATGGCAAGATAGTAAGTAAGAGTTAAGACGATATAGATGATAGTAATAGATATGTGAAAAGTAGAGTGTAGATATAGTAGTGAGATGATGAGGATAGTATTAAATATGTGTGTGAGAGATATAATGAAGAGTAATAGTGATGAAGATAGATAAGAGATGATAGATAATAACAGAGAGAGAGATAGTAAGTAGATAATTATGAGTATTACATAATGAGAGAGAGAGAAATATAATAGTAGATATTAAGATGAGAGAGTATAACGTTAGAGAGAAATAAGATGAGTAAGAGAGGAGATCGTATATTGAGAGAGTGAACGTTAAGTAAGTATAGTGAAAGATGATAGATAGTTAAGGTGATATATCAGTCGTTCATTCATACACAATTTACATGAGCAATTTTGAATCAACATGCTGAGAACGTCAGTTCAGAGATAGTAGCCAGAAAGGTAATAGCGTAAGAAATGAAGAGCTATATCAGTAATAATATGTAGTAATAGTAGAGAATATAAATATGATAAGAATAGTGAGGAATAGATAGATATAAAGCGTATAGTAGATGATATAACACTATATAGTAATATAGAATAGGATAGTATTATTAGTATGAGTGAAAAATAGTAAAAGAGTAGAGTAATAATAACTACTATAATAGCACCGAGAGGGCGACCATAGAGAGTAACTAAGGGTAAGTATTTATACTAGAAAGAGGACAGAGAGTAATATAAGTATGATATTATACATAACATGACCGTAAATATAATATAGGATATATGATACAGTATATATTATATATAATATATAACTATAATATATATACGTATACATTATATGCATATTTATATATTCATATTTTGTATATACTTATAGTATATGTATATATATATATATATATATAGTATATAGAAGAAGAGTATAGTAAGTAGAATATATAGTATATGATAGGTATAAGATTAAAGAGTAATAAAGAGACGAATATAGTATAATATATTAAATTAATATTCATATATAAAAGTATATATTTTATATAAGTATAGATATATATAGTATATATATAATAATAATATATATATGATATATATATACAATTATATATATGAAACTATCCCATGTTTGACAAATTCTATAAAAGTTATGAATGTGATACTGTGATATATTCAGACAATACAATATATGTTGATATGTTAACCTGTTTTCTGAATTACTTCTTCATCATATATACATATTTCAACTCAGAAGCTATAGAGAGATGAAATCCAATAGAGAGAGATGAGAGAGAATAGAATAGGGATATGAAGTATAGATGAAGACAGACAGACATGAGTATACACACAGACAGCAGTAAAGTAAGAACTAGAACTGAAGATAAGAGAGTAAGATGCGTATAAGTAATATGAGAGTGTAAGTGAGTAGAGACGAACGATAGAGCCAGACAGATATGATAATATCAGTGAGTAGAGAAATAGTAGGTAATATAGTACAGAGAGATAAAGACGATCACTAGTACAGAGTAAGCTGACTCACTGACATAAGTAGAGTAAACTACAGAGAGCGTGAAGAGACGAGAAGTTACTGAACTCGCATATACTCACATAGGTAGTAGTGTGAATATAGAGATGAAATATAAATATAGAGAGTATAGCTTCATAGTAATACCGTGAGACCATAAAGGCCTCAACGTTGAAGAGGTAATAGTTATAATGTCCACCCGTAGTACAAAGAGTAGTAGATGGGATTGATCATAATATGATTAAGAATGAGTAAGCTCATGAGAATGAATGAATAGAATATAATCTAAAACGGAGAAGAATTATATTAATAATGTATATATAATCTATCTAAAATATAATTTTAATGAATTATATAATGCGGTTATGGTATTATATATTTATATATTATAGATATATTGACTGAATACTTGATTATTCGGCAAGTTCATTATATGAATAAGACTATATTAACACTCATTAAGTTAAAAGTTAGAATTAAGATATAGACAGTCAGATATAATATTATAGTTGAGATAGAGACTAGATAGAATATTAGATATAGCATAGAGTAAGTAAGTATAATATGATAGATAGTAGATAGATAGATTATCACATAGATTAAGATAGAGAGAGGTGCATCAGAATGATATAAATATAGGTATAGTAAAGTACGTAGTTGATAATCTGATTGATAGGGACCTAGTAGTGAATTAACGTAGTGTGATATGAACTATAACGAACTACACATATGGTATAATATGGTTACTAACGCAAGTCTATATACTATATATAAAATACTACACGTGGCGTACGGACGTAGTGATAGATATGACAAGCAACTTAGTATGAGCTAATTGGAAGTTACGTACACACAAGTTAAATAAATTTGGCTACAATATAATAATAGTACGAAGCGATCTAACCTATCACCGCCGGAGTCTAATATCACCTAATTAAATTGTCGATAAGGCGATTATAGTCCAGACTCACAAGATTGACCAAACTCCGCGGCCACGAAGCTGTTCGGGTTCAGAGTACCTTGACATATCAATAGAGTTGTGTCCGGAGCGCGAGGGGTAGGCTCACCTGATCGTATTAGCCCCAGACTCAAGGAAAGCGGAAGCCGCGAACTAGACCTTGCGTTCTATCCACTCGTCGCGTGTGCGTCTCGACCTTGATCTTTGCGCTGCGTAGTGCCCTGAGGTTCCTTGCAGTGCCCTAGACTCACACCCACCACATAGCGAGGGGGAGCCTAACATTATTCTATTTAGAAGTTGTATTATAGAAGGTCACTGTTGGGCTAGGGCTCCGATGGGGATCGAATGTATATGAATCCTATGACAGGCATTGATGTACAATACCTATAACTGCTACACACGCTATATTATTACACGATTCGTGCATCACATATGACCGAGCCCTTACACCAACCAGTGCAGCCCATCACACACACACACCACACACCACACACTATCAAGTCACACATCCTACACACACACAAGACACACCCACATCTATAACAATCAAGCATTTCGTGCGCTGAGCTCAAACATCACCGAGGGTACCACACATTACCACACACACTTCTCACTATATTACATCAACCCCGAGAACTAACTTGTGCCCGTGATATGCATGGGTGCATCTTTATATATAAGTTACACGTTCAACATAATAACACTGTAGGTCTTCGAATAGTAACTGAATCTTCTAAGCGCGATAAACAAAAATATCTCTCTCTCTCGATCCGCTCTGTCTGTACACACACAAAACTCTCCATCCAGCTCTCTCTCTCAGTCAGTCATTGCTCTACTTCTCTCTCCTCCTCTTCATTCATAACGTGCTTCTCTCTCTAGTCTTTTCTCATGATGTCTTCGTCTTAAAGCTGACGTTCAATCTGTCGTGTCTGCTCTCTTCTCTACCTTTGGCTCCCCCTTCGGCGTGCTACATCGTCTTCTCTCTCCTGCTCCACTGCTATCTCACACACACAACTAACTCTTATATTCGCAGATTAAGGGGTTCCCAAGCGCGATGTATCCAACTGTTTCGCTTTACCTTGTTTTATTTCCAACATTCTGTCTGACCACTAACACAAAGTCGAGTGCAATATTTGAAAGGAAATGACTATATTAGCTCATGTGTTGATAGTGGTCCCCTTTCAACATGGAGGCGGGGGTATGTTGTGCGTGGGGGGCGTAGATGAGGCTGTAATATTGGTGAGCCGGTGGGCGTACACACTTGGCTTGGCGGCCCGGTAGAGGTGGCGGTGCTGGGACCGGCTGGCCGGGGCAGGGTCAGGCATTAAATATAAGTACTTTATTTATATCTACAGATTTAATATATATGCGATAATATAAAAAAAATAATCTAATGTCTGTATCCTCTTGCTCGCGTTTTTTGAGGTGATGCCGCCGGGAGAGCTATGGATGTGAGGTGAAGAAAACATTGAGCAGGAGATGGTGGAGGTGTGTGTGAGAGACAGGTTACACCGGGTGATGGGCCCCAATGTACAATTTGACGACAAGGGGCAGGATTCGCGGCCTACGGGCCGGAGGCCATCAGAAACACAAAAAGTTTCAGAATATTAGATAATGCTTCAACACGATCTCACGGAAATACGCTATCCGAATAAATCAACAAAAAGACTAATAACAGCCATTACTCCTATGGACCTAATTTAAGGAAAGTGGTTAAACCTGATTCCATGACTTCCTTGATTGTTAATGCTTGGTCATCCCGGCCGACGTAAGATCATCATTCACCATACTTTTGTAGAGCCCAACTCTCGGCCCAAAAAATTGTGTGTATCTTGTGTGTGTGCGTGTGTATTGTATTGTGGTGCGTGCTGTGTGTGTGTGGTGTGTGTCGTGTGTGTGTGTGTGTGTTGTAGTGTGCTGTGCATGTGTGTGCGTCTGTGTCCACGTATGAATGCGTATGTGAGAGTATGTACACATGCCTTCATATCACACCAGAGCTAACCCCAGCGACTATCCCCCAACAGACCCCCCCGTGTGGGTGTGGCGGCCGCCCCCCAGGCTGGACGTGGAGGAGGGGGAGGACCTCGTCATCTCCGCCCTCCGCCGCCGCAAACCCCGACCCCTCAGGTACTCTGACCCGGAAGCTTCATCCCGGAGTTTGTCACTGGATATTCGCTTGATATTGTGTCCTCC
>NW_020870381.1:27500-41952 GCF_003789085.1 Penaeus vannamei
TATATAGGTATATATGTACGGTATGTATGTATGTAATTACTGTATTACACGTATGATTATATAATGATATATACTATATATATAGTATATGTATAATATGTAATATATATACTATATCTATTTAGTCTATATATATATACTATACTATCCTATTTATACACACACAACACACATCACACACCCCACACACATGACACACACACACAGTCACTACACACTACCAACACGCCATAGTACCCACACACACACACGCACCACACCAACCACACACCGCACATCACCACACACACGACACCACACACACACCACTACACACACACACACACAAAAATATACTAGTATGTTATTATATATCATACGTATTGAATATAGCTATGTTATGTTCATGTATGTTATCTATACTATACATACATACATATATATATATATATCCATATGATAACTTATATAGATATAGTATATGGATTATGTATATATATATATATATATATTAGATATAATATATTTTACTATAACTATATTATATTATCACCCAACCACAGACACACACACATCACCACTTCATTACACACACACGACCACCACACACATCATATATATTATATAATATACTATATATAGTATAATACCAATTATCTTACATGTATATATAATAAGAAAAAAAAAAAAAAAAAAATAATAAGATAGAGAAAAATAAAAAAAAAAAAAAAAAAAAAAAAATGAAAAAAAAAAAAAAAAAAAAAAAAAAAAAAAAAAAAAAAAAAAAAAAAAAAAAAAAAAAAATAAAAAAAAAAAAAAAAAAAACAAAAAAAAAAAAAAAAAAAAAAAAAAAAAAAAAAAAAAAAAAAAAAAAAAAAAAAAAAAAAAAAAAAAAAAAAAAAAAAAAAAAAAAAAAAAAAAAAAAAAAAAAAAAAAAAAAAAAAACAAAAAAATAAAAAAAAAAAAAAAAAAAAAAAAATAAAAAAAAAAAGTGTGTGTTGTTATGTGAAATAAAAATAAAAAACAGAAGTGCAAAAACATGTTCTGTACAGATATTACATATTCTCTTAACAATCAAAAAATAAAAAACAATCCTCAACACACACCAGCACAACCATTCCACACACATAATGACACATAGCACACGCACACAACACACACCCACATTATAGTAACAAATATTATTATTATTATATATATATATATATTTTATACAATACATAGTTGTAGTAAATCACTAAATAAATAGTATAATTATATTATAATTAAATAGTATTATATATACATATATTACATAGGTATCTCTTTATTATCTTATTATATACTTGATCTGTATACCTTATAAGTAATATATACATTACTATGTATAAATATACATCATATAGTTATATAATATATTATTAATTGTATACATTATATATACTATACATTATATATATATATATAACCATGTTAACACTCCTATACATATACATTCATAGTATCATATAGATATAACTTTAATATTAATATACGTATACCATAGTTATATGTATTAACAGTATTAATATGTATACCAGCATGGTGTGTTTGTAGTCTATGTGTGCGTTCCCGTTGATCTGCCGCGGGGGCGAGGGCGTCCGCGAGCCTCCGCCTCCCCCAGAGACGCCAAGCGACCGTCGCTCTGTTGGCGCGTCCGAATCCCGCGACGCAAGCGACGCCTCCAGCGTCCGATCTCGCTCTGTCAGCGCGTCCGAATCCGCGGCGGACCGAACCGTCGCCCTCTGTCCAGGCTCCGAATCCGCGGCGACGACGAGCGGCCGAGGGAAATGGTCGCGAATTCGCTCTGCCTCAGAAGGGCGTCGCATAATACACTCCTGCACAAGGTGACATTTAGATTTCCGAATTTCAAGAAAATGTCATAATAGTACATTAGTGAAATATATTTATTTTTTTACTAATAGAATGTATCTATTGGATCCCCGCCCCATTCCCTTGCGTAAAAAAACCCTACTTACATGTATGTGCATAAATGTTAATTTTTCCGTATATGATACCATTTTACAATGATTATCAAAAGAGTTATCAATGCCATCAGACAGAGGTAAAATGTGATCTATGGTACCATTCTGTGGAAAGTAAAAAAAAGTACCTGTAGCACGCCCTCGTATTTTCATTCCAGATCCGGTACCTTCAGTCACGGCGTTTTGGTAGCGTTTATCACCCCCAGGTATGCGGTATGACTGTCACAATGCGTTGTTAGTTAGTCCCGGCAAATAACTATATGAATATATTGTACATATAACTCTACAGACCGTGGGCTTTCGTTGGCGCTGGCTGCCATGTTTCGCTGAGATAAAGGGAAATAGGTAGGTAAACACAGACGTTTGTCGAAGAAAGTCACGTAACGATTTCGCTTATTACAGGTCAAAGGTCGTAGGTACAGGAACATTGCCTGACTTTCTTCCATAAGGATTTGGTTTACACTATAACGTTTCCGCCACCGCCTTGCCCACGGCTCTGTCTTCATCACTCACTGTTTTATGAGGTGCCATGCAAGCTGTTGGTCGTGCTGACTTGCGTAAGGCGTAGATTGGCATTCATTTGGGAAGAGAAGATTTTTTCGTCATTCCAAGGTGAAAATAATGTGATGTTAAAACATCTGATAAAATAATGAAGGTAATGACAGCTATGGCCAATGAAAAGTGATGACGATGGTAATGACATCAACAAAAATTATGGTAATAATACTGATACGAATAATTATATTATTATTATTTCTGACTGCTTCTACCGCCACTATTGTAACTAATGATAATGATAATGATGACATAAAAGATGATAATGATACATTTTTCTATGTGATGAAAATAATGATAACGATTCTAATCACACTGATAAAAGTCCATAAATATAATTGAAACGTTACCACTTCGCAAGATGACATTGGCAACAATCACTCAACTGTCAGCATTACCAACAACGCAAGCTATGGTAAAGACCCTTTTTTATTATAACTTGTATGTGGATTACTATGATTACATTATGACCATTTCATTGGCATAATATGTCATTATGATATGTTGTTGCCATAATATATTCTATTGTGTTGAAAAGGATACGTGCATAATATTATCTGCCGTTGTAGCCACCTTTCAAATCTTTCTTGAAAATGTGTAAAGGTTATATGTATCTCTTCGTTTGTCTGTTTGAATATCGTTTGTGTTATCGTTTTTACTGATGATGAAACCTATACGTTCTTAGTATAGTAAGTTATATCTCCATTCCTTGGTTGTTATTTTTTAAAAGAATGTTTATTGCAGTCAGTAGATTATATTGTTAATGCGTTTTCTCGCTCGTGTTATGCATGTAAGTTATTGTCTGTATCAAGAGCTTCTTTTATTTATACATCTGATTTATGTCGTAAAATATAGTAAATGATACCTAATAAGGTTTGATTTTCTTTTTTTCTATTTATTCTTCTTCTTGTTCCGATTTTTATTTTTTGTATACATGAATTTCCTTCTTGCTCGAGTGTATTTCTTGTAACCGAGAGTTGAATTCCGCTATGTCATTTCACAGTTTATTTATTCTAATTTGTTTGTTTTGTTCTGAATATTATTTATCCCATTACCTCTTTATGGCTGGTACCATAAGGCATATCTTATTTCACTTCATTTCACCTTAGCAGTAGATTCATGTAACCCTTCCAGCACTTTTCACCATTCACTCTCTCTCTTTTGCTGGTAGTAAAAAGTTCATTATTTTCTCTCGGTTTTCCTGAACTGTTGGCATGTCCGTCTTCTGTTTTCAATTCTGTTTTAAGAATTTGATGGAGTTTTTATATGTATATATCTATTTTGTTGTTGTTTATTTTATTCATCCTGTTTTATGTAGTAACGAGTATTTAGTAAACCATGAAATCATTTAGGGGCTAGGCATTTTTTGGTTTTTGTTTTGGTATCGTACTGACTAAATTCTTCAGCCGCATTGAATCAGTTATTCATTGTGATAAGAAATCTGATAGTTTTTAATAATGTAAAAAAAAAGAAAAAAAATGGAAGCCTTTATAATGAATTTAATGTCATTCACCCAATATTACTTGCCGAGCACAAATATATCGTGTATATGTAAACCAACCAAACTGTAAAATAACCGTATAGATTAAACAGGAAAAATGAAAAGTTATTTTGATTTCCCTTATACTTTCCATTTCTGGTAACGACGCTCTGTATGCGTACGAAGAATAATAAATGTATATTGCGACATCACTAAGAAAACATGAGGTTTTAATACTTTCTCTCTCTCTCTCTCTCCTCTCTCTCTCTCTCTCTCTCTCTCTCTCTCTCTCTCTCTCTCTCTCTCTATATATATATATATATATATTATATATATATATTATATATATATATATATATATATAATATATAATATATTATATATATATAATATATATATATACTCTATTTATTCTTTTTCTATCCTCTCTCTCTCTCTCTAATTTGATTTAGTTTTTACTTTTCTGTGCTGAGTCAACTTTGATTTATCTTCGCGACAATTTCTTTTTCATTTCATTATCAAAATGTAAAGACAAATCACTAAATTGTAAGTAATAAATAAAATGAAAGTATATAAAACTGAAGAAAAACAAAAACAACAATAAAAATCATGGAAAATACCCCTATAAGAATAAAAGTGTACAAATGAAAGAAGAAAGCTATATTCATCTTTATTATATACAAGTACAATGCCATAGTAATGGAAAAACAACTTACCAATAGACATTCTTTTATATAAAACAATGCAAAATTATAACAAAGATAACCGAGACACGACTTCCATGGCCTCGGATAAGCAGGCACATATACATATTTTTTTGGAAATTTAACTTTTTTTCCCGATTTTTATACATAATTATAAAAAAATAATTCTTCATCCAATTTCATCACTTAAGAATTAGAAAGGAAATGTACACACCACCTCACGAGGGATTTTTTTTTTTTTTGGCTCTCACCGTAACTCTGCAACAGGAAATCAACACAAGAAACTGTGATCGTCTTAAAACCTACAGGAAGTGAACATGAAGGAAGTATAAGACTGTTCACCGTCTTCTAAGCATGCATTACCGTACAGTACATGTACATACAAAGGAGGAATTATTACATTTTTGTACAAAGGAATGAGACCAATTTTCTTCAGAATTTTGCTTTCGAAATCACATAATACAATTAAAAATTTTCACAAGAGAATTCTAGAGAGTATATTCGGAAATTCTGGGATAATCGAGGAATTTTAAAAGCTTACATTTTAAGAATCTTGCAAGTTGTATTCGATAAAGATCATAAGCGCTGATATAGAAACATTTAAGTAGAAATTCTATCTAAATTTTACGTTAAAGTGACTGCCTTATAAAAAAATGGAGACTTCTGGAAATAATACACAATATCGAGGCAATATATCGAGTTGTGAGAATGGAAATAAATATTGACATTTTCCAAAATGCTTGCTTGAAAAGGGGCATTTACATCATCAATAACAATATAATAATAATAATCATGATAATGCATATGTGTGTATGTGTGTGTGTGTGTGTGTGTGTGTGTGTGTGTGTGTGTGTGTGTGTGTGTGTGTGTGTGTGTGTGTGTGTGTGTGTGTGTGTGTGTGTGTGTGTGTGTGTGTGTGTGTGTGTGTGTGTGTGTGTGTGTGTGTGTGTGTGTGTGTGTGTGTGTGTGTGTGTGTGTGTGTGTGTGTGTGTGTGTGTGTGTGTGTGTGTGTGTGTGTGTGTGTGTGTGTGTAAATGTTGAGTGTGAGCGAGTTGATAATGAAACGAATGAATGAATGGATGAGTGAATGAATGGTATGCGAGCATGTATGCAAGTGTACGTAAAATATTTTATATACATATATATTTCATAATACTGTGAGCCATATCCCTAAAAAGACCATTAGTAACATAAGCCCACAGCAGAACTTTTACATATTGAAGTTTTGTGTAAGTATCAATAGCAGAATCAACTTTGGATTCACATTCTTTTTAGACACAGGATTTTCTATCTAATTCTAAGTCAGTACCTTTGGTTTTTTCACACAGGCCTATATCCTATGACAAATTTGGCACACTAGCACACTTGCAAAATTGAGATCAATGTAAGACATTGCCTAGAATTTGTTGCATGACTAATCGAAATAGCAGCGAAGAGTTAAGTATTTTTTTTTTTTTTTGCGTACCACATACATATTGGCTAATTTCTCTTCTACCGCTCATTTAGCTTCTGGTCAAGGGCGAAAGAACTTGAATAAATGCAAGTGCTGAATCTGTCACTGCCCAGATGATCTTAACCTATGAAATAATTTGCTACCTGATACCAATTTACGTTAGCATCTGGGCATTCTAAGGATTCCCTATTTACAAATATACCTATATACACGATCTGCAATACAAGTTTGCACACAGAGGGTTTATCTATCGACTTATTTCCTTCTTTGGTCTACAAAAAATATAATGGATAAATACAACCATAGGCTAACCAGATTCCTACATCCCTATAATATATGTTGCTTGAAAAAGTGACTGAAAATAATAATAATTTCTTTAAAAGAAATGTTTATAGCAATATTTTATTTCTCTCATTGCCATCAATGGAAGCTAAAATCAACTAGACTTGATAAGTAAAGTACATACATAACCAAGGAATGATACACCATATATAATTCACTAATGTTCATTCACCATCTGAGTTTTAATGTTACGAATATTAACAAAATGTGTTGGATACTTTTTAAAAGGAACACATCATTGAGCAGCTTCGTTTTGGTGTTTTCAAGTAATAATCACCTAGATTTCTCTTTAAATTCTATGCAACTTGAACACCAATATTACATCATTACACACCCACTACAATAGAGAAATATTCAGAAGGTTTAATACACAAGGCAGTGATACACTCGAACGACACAGTTCCCATACTTACAGAAACAAGTACTTTACAAAGTTGTCTGTCCTGATATGTGCAACACAGTACATCTACAAAGTACAAGACAGCGCGAGTAACAGCATCCTTCAGCACCTGTTAAACCCAAACAATTTGATGAAAAAGTGACGATAACTTGACTTTCACTTTCACAGTGTCGGATTTTTTTTTGTCTCGAGTCAGAGTTCACCAGGTTTTATGGACGGCTCTGGGCATTATCCTTGGCGATTGATAATTGCGAGAATGGTGTCACTTTTCACTTGTACTTTCACACGGTTTGACACACTAAGACGTCCTATACAATTTTACACGGGATTCCTACACGTTGGTATTGTACTCGGACTCGCGAGGAACGTGCCGAAAGCTGCCGGAGCTAAATCTGGGCGCGGCTCCCGACGAGACGCGGAGGCTCACCGACCGCCCGACGGGATTTCTCACCATGTTGGGGCCGTAGATGCTGTTGGAATCCCCCAAGTGGCCGTAGAGCTTCTGGCTGTTGGTCCGACCGTATATATCTTGCATGGAGCTCTGCTGGGGAACGCCCACTGGCATGGCGCCCTGGGGATGGGCGGCAGTGGATCTGGGGGCCTGAGGCAGTCTGTGGGCGAGTGCGGCCCGGGGGTCGTGCGCCCGTAGATGCCTGTCGTCACTCGGGAGTGGAGCGGACGACGGGTTGGGCGCGTAACCGTTGTGGGGTCTCTGGCCGTAGATGGGCTGCCCCGGGGAGAAGGCCGCGGCGGAGTGGGCGGGGATGGGAGAGTTGCTGGAGCTGTTGCTGGCGCTGCTGGCGTTGGCACTCCCGCTGTGGTAGCCGCTGGAACCCGTCGACTGGCTGCTGTTGAAGTTATTCTGGGCTTCCGCCAGCAAGTCCTCGTTGTTCTTCTTCTTCGACTCCTGCTGCTGGTCTGTGAAGGATGTCAGAGATCGGGTCCCGTAGATTGGGTCTACGGGGGGCTTGATCTCCTGCGTCAGGTTCCTCTGCCTGCGAATGACCACAGTGGCCTCTGCAGCAGGGTACAAGACGGAGCTCGGCACGGGCGACACTGTGCCGGCCGCGGACAGCAGTCCTCCTCCGGCTGTGTATCCGTAAGGACTGCCCGGGGAGGAGCTATGCGGCGGCCGCTGCATGGACATGGCCTTCGGGGGGGTCAGCACCTGGTTGGGTCGGGGGCAGCTGCGTCAGGTCGTCCACGCTGTTCGACCTGGAGGACAACGATGATTCAATGAGTAAAGTATTGTATTTATCTTTTTAAGAACAGATTATAATTCACCATATATAGCACAAGACTTAAAATGCCCAAGAAACAAACTCACCTGTTCCTCATCAAGTCAGTGGCCCCGGAGTGCACTCCCGACTCCTCTGAGTTCTCCGGCGGCGTGTTGGAGGAGGAGGTGGAGACTGAGTCACTGCGCTGAGACCGTTCCTCCTGCACCATCCCTGAGTCGTTGCTCCTTGTGCTGCGTGGCGTGAGGGGACCCTGGAAAATACACCAAGATATACTAACTGTTCGCTTTCAAATGGATCTCAATTGAGTATATACAAAAACGAGATAAAATGCTCGTAACACATAAGATTTAAGCTCCGCGCACCTGCGTGTCTAGCTGCGCATCTGCAGGTGGTCCTCATAATCGGGCACCGAGGACACCTGCGAGGGCTGCGAGGACAGGCGCTCCTCCATGGCGCGACGGTAGGCCAGGATCTGCAGAAATAAGAGATTTTGTTACATCCATCCATCTAACTGAATACATCAATATTGACTTTTAAAGGCATAAAGATCACACACGACCAAAAACGACTTGCACTTAAATATGCAAGTAGGAATGTAAAAAGAAAGAAAGAAAGGAAACATAAGGCACCAAATGCATCGCATTATGCAACATGGTCCGCCTCCTGCACTAACCTGCTGCCGGTCAACGTATCTCGGGTCCTCCTCCTGTGCCGCCTGCTGAGTCGTGTTCTCCGGCCCCTCCCTCAGCAGCGCGTAGTCGCCAGCCTCATCCTCCGATTCCGAGAGCGTGGAGGCGCGGCGGTAGGTCGACTTCTGTGGCTTCGGCGACTTGTTGACCCGCGCTCTCCTGTGGGGAAGAAGTTGTTATAAAAACTTTCCTTGCGGGGACGAGGTCAGTTAGCTTTCCCGGGGGACGGTGGTTGTCTTAAAAGTTATGATGATCTTTCCGTTTTCTTGTAAGGAGAGGGTTGATATAAACTGTCCGAGGGGAAGCGGACTGTTATAAGAAGCTATCCGAAGGGGACTGCTCATTTCAGAATAATCAATCAGATTAAGAATCGAGAAAAAAAATCTTTAAAAATCTGTTCCAGCTCACCTTGGCGACGTCATGATCCCTGCCTCGTCGAAGGTGACCTTGGCCCGCGGCGACATGCTCTTGCCGGGGGGGAGCGCGGGCTGCGTGGGCCTCAGCCAGTAGATCTCCTCCTGGTGGCCTCGCGCGCGCTTGTCCTGGTGAGTGGACGAGGGAAAGTTCGTTAGAGCCGAGTGATCAAGGGCAACTTCAGAGGCGCAGCTCTGGTATCTAATGCGTGTCGGCGAACTTAACAAACTAAAACCATGGGAATAATATGTACAATGTAAACATGTACATACATACATACAACATATATATATGTATATTATACATATATACATATTATATGAAAGTATGCCTAGATGTAAGCATAAAACGAGATCTCACCTTCTGAACAACACTCATGATGCTCTTTTTGGGCGTGGCGTCCGTGATGGCATAGGCCTTCCCGGCGCCCACGACCAGGAGGGCGTGTGGGCGTGGCTGGGGTCGTTGGAGATCAGCTCGACGTCGTTCACGAGCTTGATGGAGCGGGCGGAGGCGACGCACGCGCGGGCGACCGTCACGCGCAACTTGAACTCCCACTTGGACTGTTTGCGGCGAGGGCAACGCGTTAGCAAAGTCTATCTATTTATCTATCTAATCTGTACATGTATCTTTATATACATACATACATACATGCATACATACATATATACACACATACACACACGCACACACACACATTATATATATATAATATATTATATATATAATATATATATATATATATATATATATATATATATATATTGCACTGTGAATATATTCTTTCTCACTCATACGGTTCCTCCTTCCTCTCACCTTGACCGTGAGCAGCAGCCACACCACGATCCACAGGAACAGATGCACGATGGTCCCGATGACGGCAGCGAGGACCACGGCGTCGAGGGAGCCCCTGTACACGAGGAGAGGTCCCACAGGAGCGGCCCGTGGGACAGACCCAGGCGACCAGGGCACGAGGGCGGCGCGTGAGGGGCGTACGGCGGATCTCGTAGGCTCGTTTGTCGTACTGTGGGCGTAGATGGACAATTAGCTTGCTTTTATGTAAACAATAATGATGTAAACAATGGTACGGTTATTTCCCCGCTATTAGCATTAATTATGCCTGATACTATAGCTGTGAATTACAAGAATCACTATCACTTGCTGATGCCATTAACACGCTCTTCATTATCATCACTGACGTTGCCAACTACCAATATTACGGAAACAGGTCAATAACTATCGTTATAACACCAATAAACTATTTTTTCCCCCCGTGATCCCTGACCTTCACCATCTAGTCCTAAATGGAAGGTACCATTTTTTCCCCTTGACAAAAACGATAAGAAAAAAGTGAGAAAATAGGGGAAAAACCTCAGGTAGCCCGAACCAGAGTCAATATTACCTGATTACGTGATTAAGCGAGGTAACAGTTAGGAGCCCTAAACGAACTGGGAAAAAAATCTCTTTGTCCATTAATGGAAACAGGCGTTATATATATAGTAAATGTGGATTGAGATGAGAGAGAGAGAGAGAGAGAGAGAGAGAGAGAGAGAGAGAGAGAGAGAGAGAGAGAGAGAAGAGAGAGAGAGAGAGAGAGAGAGAAGAGAGAGAGGAGAAGAGAGAGAAAGAGAGAGAGAGAAAGAGAAAGAGAGAGAAAAGAGAAAGAGAAAGAAAAGAAAAAGCAAAAAGAGAAAGAGAGAAATAGAACTCACCGTGATGTGGAATCGCTGCTTGCTCTTGATCAAGAAGCTATTGAACTTCTGGTAGCCGTAGAAGTAGATGGCGGAGGAGGAGACCGTGACCACCATGACAGCCACCAGCATGAGGCCGACGGTGGCAGGCAGGTTGAGCAGGAAACTCTCGGCGCCGTGGAGCTCCTTCTCGGGTCCGCAGACGTGGAGCTTTGGGAGGAAGGGGAGAGTCAGTCGATTCTTAAAAGTGATTTGTATAGTTTTGGGGAGATGGAGTAAATAGGTCTATTCTTAAGAGTCTTTTTTATATATATTCTGTTATCATTATTCACTCTTTCGACTTTCTAACTAAAACATTGTAGGGACGAAGGAAAGAATAGGTCTATTCTTAGAGTATTTTTTATATCCTCCCTATCATTATTCACTCTTTCCCCTTTCTAACTGAAACAATGTATCAAGGACATGTAAGTTCCATCTTCCTCTTGAATGAAAATAGTTACCCTGGAAAAGAAATCCGTTAAAAGTTACACTTACCTTGTAGAGGATGTTGAAGGCCGCAAGGGTGAGAATGGTGTGCACGCCGTTAACGACCAGCTGAAGGGAGAACAGGATGCCAAAAGCCTTGTTAGTGTGCCAGAACACCGACGGGTACCTGCAGGGAGAGGGGGGAGGGGTGAGATCGACAATCAAACGAGAAAAGAAAGATATATTTTCTTCTCTTTTTGCTGCTTTTATTTGTTTATACATATAAATGTATGTATGTACTGGTATGTTGTGTGTGTGTGTGTTGTGTGTGTGTGTGTGTGTGTGTGTGTGTGGGTGTGTGTGTGTGTGTGTGTGTGTGTGTGTGTGTGTGTGTGTGTGTGGTGTGGGTGTGGGTGTGTGTGTGTGTGCGTGTGTGTTGAGCAGAGCACCCACCTGATAGCGAAGACCAGCAGCGCGACGGCGTAGTTGAGCAGCTCGGGCGAGACGGGCTCCACTCCGCCGTTCTCCGGCAGGCGGGCGAAGGACTCCTCCGGCAGCGCCTTGGGCAGCGCCTCCTCACGGGTGACGATGGGGCGCGCGGAGTCCGTGGGCGGGCGTGGGCGGCGGCGACGGCGTGTGGGGGCTGATGGTCACGTTGGCGCCAGCACGGCCACGCGGTCGTTGTGCGGCACCAGGAAGTCCAGGTCCGTGCGCCAGATCTCTTCTGCGGGGAAGACGACTGAGGTTAGCGGCGGGGGAAGAGGAATCATAAAAGCTTCATGAAAACTAAGAGGATATGGTTAAGGGGGGAAGAGGATCCATAAAAACCTTCATGAAAACCAAGAGGAAAGGATAATGTTTAGGCGAATAGCAATCATAAACTCTTCATGAAAAGTATGAGGAAATGGCTAGTGTTAACGGCAGGGAAGACTATTTCTAAAACCTTCATGAAAAAAGAGGAAATCCAAATGTTATGTCGGGTTTAGAGCGTGAGGTGAGTGCAGGAAAAAGGAAAAGAAAAATAATAAGGAAAAGGTATATATCATATTCTCTATTCACACACACATACACACACACTACCACACATCACACCACACACACACAAACACACACACACACACACACACACACACACACACGACACACCCACACACACACACACACACACACACAACACACACACACACACACACACACACGCACACACACACACACACACACACACCACACACACACACATTAATAATTATGTAATAGAAATTCCCCCACGAAAGCTAACGTCCCTTGCAATCATAAATATCAAGGTGATGAAGGCCATATTTTCCCGGGGAAAAAAAGTAAACAATAACACGTACGCCTCATAGAGAAGGCCCAGTAAACACCAAAGTAAACAAAGTTAGCAAGGGTAAATATTGACGCCTCCCCCCCCCCCTCCCCTCTCTCTCACCCCACGTATTTACCGGTAATAAACAGGGTTGCTGACACGATACCTCGATAACAAGCAAATAACAACCCTAATCATTTGTGGCAATTGCTAATCATCAATCCAGGTGTAATGCGATAGACACATTGGCTCCCCCCCCTTCGTGAAGTCAGGTGCTGATCTACCGTTTTTGAAAGAAAAAGAAAAACGTGAACAAAGAGTAATAAATTATAAAGACAAATGTGGTCAAACAAAAGGAAGACTGGAGAATAGATGAAAGAAAAAATAATAATAAATAATAAAAAGTAAGAAATAGATGAAAATCGAAAATAAACTAAATCAAATATAAAAGTCTACCTTTTTGAAAAAACGTAAAGAAAATGAAGTAAACTAAATACAAATACGATGAAGGCAAAAAAAAAGAAAAAAAAAGAAAAAGAATGAAATACAAAAAAATAAAAAAAAAAAGATAAAAAGTCGAAATAGATGAAATCATTATCAAAATTAAAAACAAACCAAATAAAATATAAAAGTAAACATGATAGCGTGAGCATGGAGCAAATATTTGTTTTGTTGCCTACACTATCTTGTTTCCTTCGCCTGGGAAACGAGCTTAATGAGAGGTTCGCACGCATACGACTTCTCTTCACGAGCATCCAAGGTTTTAACACACTGACATGGTAACAAATATTCACGACATTATCCTTTATCCGGACTTTCACTTTGGGATATGACACTTGCCGCTTTTTTTTCTCTTTCTTTTTTTCTGTTCGCACGGAGAAGCCAAAATTTCGAGCTAATATTCAAGGGAAGGTGAAAGGATTTCCGGACTTTTCCTCGCCTCTCCCTCCTGCAGCGGCTGCAAAAGGAAGCTTTGACGGGAGGGTCAAGGAGAGCGGAGGGATAAGGCGGGTTAAGACCTTCTGCCCACAAGCGAAGACCAATACCGGGGGCTAAGCCTTGGCGGGAGGGAGGGGGAAGGGAGGGATAGTGACGGGGGGATGGGGGGAGGCAAGGTGTTTGCCTTCCTCTCTTGCAAAGGAAAAGCCTCGCAAGGTGCGCCCCGTGTGTGTGCGTAAATTACCGAGCTTGCACGAACCCAGATGATGACCGGGCAGGGAAGGACGGAGAAAAGGAGGGGGTAGAGCGGAGAAGGCAGGGGAAGAACGGAGAAAGAAGGAGGAAAACGGAGATGGAAGGGTGAACGAAGAAAGGGGGTAGGAGGAGGCAGAAAGAAAATAAACCTTTTTTCCTTCGCGCTGGCAAAGGTGTCCCTCGCTCGCACGTGGTTCGTCCAACACACTTAATTTGGGGATTCGAGACTGTGGCTCCGGTAAGGCAAACCCAACTTCTTCTTACCTGTCACGTCAACCAAACATAAAAATCTATTTTGGGTTCACTCGGCGCATAAAGACAAAGTCATTACGAACCAATCAAGCTCTTCAAAGTCAACTTCCTCCTGCGGGTTATTTGGTCATTTAAGGCTGAGTCAGCGTCAGTAAACATAAGACTCGAGGCTGATCGAGGAGCGGGGAAATCGTCCTCCTTTGGCCTCGGCTTTCGACTTGGGCCTCGTCTTGGCTAAGGAGGGTCGGCGGAGTTTTGCGGAAGGC
>NW_020870381.1:42052-49552 GCF_003789085.1 Penaeus vannamei
TTTCCTTTTCTTTTGGGTATTTCCCATTCTCTTTCTTTCTCTCTGATTTTCAATTTCCCCGCCCCATCTCCTCTTTTTCCCCATTTACTCCCCCTCGCTTGCTCCTGTCTTCTATGCTCTGTTTCCCCCCTAGCCTGGACAGCTCGCAGCCTCCGTTCCATTATTCAGAGCACAAAAAGAGAAAATGCAATTTCCTGTTCCGTGATTAATCGAAATATTGACTGCGAGATGAACCTGCAAATCACGGAGAACTTTTTTATTTTCTTGTATTCATTTTTCATATTCATCCTCCTTCTATGTTGAACCATTGATTTTAAGCGATGCCAGATGGGTAAACATGAGTGGTGGAAGAACGACAAACTGTAAAAGAAATGAGCATGGAAGAGTTTATGCCACCAGCCCTGGCAAGTAATGCCCTGTACCTACCGGCCACTTTACCAAAGCAAAGCCACTTCCGATACCAATTTCCACCGGTTATTGGCCAATACTGTGAATGATTGGCCCTCCAGAGCCCCACCTGGCTTCAACACTTTGATTTCTTATTGGCTAAATCCGGTCGAGGAATCGCCAATGGGCCAAGTACCTCAGACTGCATTGTGACGATTGCCCTTATACTGCGGGACGTCTGGGCTCTCTGCCGCTCTCTGCCGTTGCTTCTGCTGAGGCGCTGCAGCAGTGAGCGTGGGCTGGCGGTGGCGATGATGGACTTGCGTCGCTCGGCTGCTTCTACGACCGCCGTTGTAAGCTGTTTACGAGTTCCAAAGCTCCCGTTATAGGAGCCCCCTGCGTTCTGCTCTCAGATTCACGGTTTGTCCATCGGTTCTCTCACCTTTGAAGGCCGAGAATATCCCCGAGAAAGTTGAAGGAAAATTCCAGATTGACGCAAGTCGTCCTTTGAGTCCAAGGCTTAAAGGACTTCCAAAGTTATCGTGTCGTTTTTTTCTTTCCTTTTTTCTGTGGGTTTGCTTTGGGTCGACACCGGCTGCTCATGCATCTTAGGGTATTAGTTCTCGTACTCAGAAGTTTAGAATTTATTTCATTAAAGCAGTATTAGTAATATTACTAGTCATCAAAAAAACGTTAACTGACAAGACCGAAGTACAGGAAGGAGTGAAGACCAGAAACTTACAAAAGGAAATTAGAAGGAACTTACAAAAGGGAATGAATAGGGAATTGGGAAATACCAAGGATATCAATAAACATAACTACATATAATAAAAAATGACACGTACTACGTAATTTACTACACACTCCCCTTAGAGCACCGAAATGAAGGAACTTCCCATCCGCCGTGTGACTGCCTCGCCTTCCGCAAACTCCGCCGACCCTCCTTAGCCAAGACGAGGCCCAAGGTCGAAAGCCGAGCCAAAGGAGACGATTTTACCCGCTCCTCGATCAGCCTCGAGTCTTATGTTTACTGACGCTGACTCAGCCTTAATGACCAAATAACCCGCAGAGGAAGTTGACTTTGAAGAGCTTGATTGGTTCGTAATGACTTTGTCTTTATGCGCGAGTGAACCCAAAATAGATTTTTATGTTGGTTGACGTGACAGGTAAGAAGAAGTTGGTTTCTTACCGGAGCCACAGCCTCGAATCCCCAAATTAAGTTTGGACGAACCACGTGCGAGCGAGGGACATTTGCCAGCGCGAAGGAAAGGTTTATTTTTCTTTCTGCCTCCTCCTACCCTCTTTCTTCGTTCACCCTTCCTTCTACGTTTTCCTCCTTCTTTCTCCGTTCTTCCCCTTCCTTCTCCGCTCTACCCCCTCCTCCGTCCTTCCTGCCCGGTATCATCTGTGGTTCGTGCAAGCTCGGTAATTTACGCACACACAGGGCGCACCTTGCGAGGCTTTTCCTTTGCAAGAAGGAAGGCAAACACCTTGCCTCCCCCCCCCCCGTCACTATCCTCCCCTCCCCTCCTCCCGCCAAGGCTTAGCCCCCGCATTGGTCTTCGCTTGTGGCAGAAGGTCTTAACCCGCCTTATCCACCGCTCTCCTTGACCCTCCCGTCCAAAGCTTCCTTTTGCAGCCGCGCAGAGGGAGAGGCGAGGAAAAGTCCGGAAATCCTTTCACCTTCCCTTGAATATTAGCTCGAAATTTTGGCTTCTCCGTGCGAACAAAAAAAAAAGAAAGAGAAAAAAAAGCGCAAGTGTCATATCCCAAAGTGAAAGTCCGGATAAGGATAATGTCGTGAATATTTGTTACCATGTCAGTGTGTTAAAACCTTGGATGCTCGTGAAGAGAAGTCGTATGCGTGCGAACCTCTCATTAAGCTCGTTTCCCAGGCGAAGGAAAACAAGATAGTGTAGGCAACAAAACAAATATTTGCTCCATGCTCACGCTATCATGTTTACTTTTATATTTTATTTGGTTTGTTTTTAATTTTGATAATGATTTCATCTATTTCGTACTTTTATTTATTTTTTTTTGTATTTCATTCTTTTTCTTTTTTTTTCTTTTTTTTTTTGCCTTCATCGTATTTGTATTTAGTTTACTTCATTTTCTTTACGTTTTTTCAAAAAGGTAGACTTTATATATTTGATTTAGTTTATTTTCGATTTTCATCTATTTCTTACTTTATTATTTATTATTATTTTTCTTTCATCTATTCTCCAGTCTTCCTTTTGTTTGACCACATTTGTCTTTATAATTTATTACTCTTTGTTCACGTTTTTCTTTTTTCTTTCAAAAACGGTAGATCAGCACTGACTTCACGAAAGGGGGGGGAAGCCAATGTGTCAATCGCATTACACCTGGATTGATGATTAGCAATTGCCAAATGATTAGGGTGTTATTGCTTGTTATCGAGGTATCGTGTCAGCAACCCTGTTATTACCGGTAAATACGTGGGTGAGAGAGGGGAGGGGGGAGGCGTCAATATTTACCCTGCTAACTTTGTTTACTTGGTTTTTACGGGGTCTCTATGAGGGTACGTGTTATTGTTTACTTTTTTTTCCCGGAAATATGCTTCATCACCGTTGATATTTTATGATTGCAAGGGACGTTAGCTTTCGTGGGGGAATTTCTATACAAATTATTAATGTGTGTGTATGTGTGTGTGTGTTGTGTGTGTAAGAGAAATATGATATTTTTATACCTTTCCTTATTATTTTCTTTTCTTCTGCACTCACCTCCGCTCTAAACCCGACATAACATTTGGATTTCCTCTTTTTTTCATGAAGGTTTTAGAAATCCTCTTCCCCCGTTAACACTAGCCATTTCCTCATACTTTTCATGAAGGTTTATGAGTCCTATTCCCCGCCTAAACATTATCCTTTCCTCTTGGTTCATGAAGCTTTTATGATTCCTCTTCCCCGCCGTTAACCATATCTCTTAGTTTTCATGAAGCTTTTATGATTCCTCTTCCCCCCGCTAACCTCAGTCGTCTTCCCCGCAGAAGGAGATCTGGCGCACGACCTGGACTTCCTGGTGCCGCACAACGACCGCGTGGCCGTGCTGGGCGCCAACGTGACCATCAGCCCCCACACGCCGTCGCCGCCGCCCACGCCCGCCACGGACTCCTCGCGCCCCATCGTCACCGTGGAGGAGGCGCTGCCCAAGGCGCTGCCGGAGAGTCCTTCGCCCGCCTGCCGGAGGACGGCGAGTGGGAGCCCGTCTCGCCCGAGCTGCTCAACTACGCCGTCGCGCTGCTGGTCTTCGCTATCAGGTGGGTGCTCTGCTCAACACACCCCACACACCACACACACACAAACACACACACACACCACACATACAACGCACACGCACACGCACACACACACACACACGCACACACACACGCACACGCACACACACACGCACACGCACCACCACACACACACACACACACACACACACACACACACACACACACACACACACACACACACACACACACACACGCACACACGGTATATACAGTACATACATATATTTATATGTATAAACAAATCAAAAATGCATGTAAGCAGCAAAAAGAGAAGAAAATATATCTTTCTTTTCTCGTTTGATTGTCGATCTCACCCCTCCCCCCTCTCCCTGCAGGTACCCGTCGGTGTTCTGGCACACTAACAAGGCTTTTGGCATCCTGTTCTCCCTTCAGCTGGTCGTTAACGGCGTGCACACCATTCTCACCCTTGCGGCCTTCAACATCCTCTACAAGGTAAGTATTTTAACGGATTTCTTTTCCAGGGTAACTATTTTCATTTAAGAGGAAGGTGGAATTTACATGTCCTCTTGCTACAGAGTTTCAGTTAAAAAGCGGAAAGAAGGAATAATGATTGCGAGGATATCAAAAATTCTTTCCTTCGTCCTTACCGTGTTTAGTTAGAAAGTGGGAAAGATGAATAATGATAGCGAGGATATAAAAAATACTCTAAAATATTTCTTCCTTCGTCCCTACAATGTTTTAATAGAAAGTCGAGAGTGAATAATGATAAACAATATATAAAAAACTCTTAAGAATAGACCTATTTCCTCCATCTCCCCAAAGCTATACAAATCACTTTTAAGAATCGACTGACTCTCCCCTTCCTCCCAAAGCTCCACGTCTGCGGACCCGAGAAGGAGCTCCACGGCGCCGAGAGTTTCCTGCTCAACTTGCCTGCCACCGTCGGCCTCATGCTGGTGGCTGTCATGGTGGTCACGGTCTCCTCCTCCGCCATCTACTTCTACGGCTACCAGAAGTTCAATAGCTTCTTGATCAAGAGCAAGCAGCGATTCCACATCACGGTGAGTTCTATTTCTCTCTTTCTCTTTTGCTTTTTCTTCTTCTCTTTATCTTTTCTCTCTCTTTCTCTTTCTTCTCTGCTCTCTCTCTCTCTCTCTCTCTCTCTCTCTCTCTCTCTCTCTCTCTCTCTCTCTCTCTCTCTCTCTCTCTCTCTCTCTCTCTCTCTCTCTCTCTCTCTCTCTCTTTCTCTCACTCTCTCTCCCTCTCCCTATCCCTCCCTCTCCCTTCATCCACATTTACTATATATATATAACGCCTGTTTCCATTAATGGACAAGATATATTTTTTCCCAGTTCGTTTAGCTCCTAACTTTACCTCGCTTAATCACGTAATCAGTAATATTGACTCTAGTTCGGCTACCTGAGGGTTTACCCCTATTTTCTCACTTTTTTCTTATCGTTTTTGTCAAGGGAAAAAAAGGTACCTTCCATTTAGGACTAGATGTGAAGGTCAGGGATCACGTGGGGAAAAAATAGTTTATTGTGTTATAAAATACGATAGTTATTGACCTGTTTCCGTAATATTGGCAGTTGCAACGTCAGTGATGATAATGAAGAGCGTGTTAATGGCATCAGCAAGTGATAGTGATTCTTGTAATTCACAGCTATAGTATCAGGCATAATTAATGCTAATGGCGGGGAAATAACCGTACCATTGTTTACATCATCATTGTTTACATAAAAGCAAGCTAATCATCCATCTACCCGCAGTACGACAACGAGCCTACGCAGATCCGCCCGTACGCCCCTCACTGCCGCCCTCGTTCCTGGTCGCCTGGGTCTGTCCCACGGGCCGCTCCTGTGGGACCTCTCCCTCGTGTACAGGGGCTCCTCGACGCCGTGGTCCTCGCTGCCGTCATCGGACCATCGTGCATCTGTTCCTGTGGATCGTGTTGTGGCTGCTGCTCACGGTCAAAGTGAGAGGAAGAGGAACCGTATGAGTGAGAAAGAATATATTCACAGTACAATATATATATATATATATATATATATATATATAAATATATATATATATTATATATATAATGTGTGTGGCGTGTAGGTGTGTATATATGTATGTATGCATGTATGTATGTATGTATATAAAGATACATGTACAGATAAGTAGATAGATAAATAGATAGACTTTGCTAACGCGTTGCCCTCGCCCCAAACAGTCCAAGTGGGAGTTCAAGTTGCGCGTGACGGTCGCCCGCGCGTGCGTCGCCTCCGCCCGCTCCATCAAGCTCGTGAACGACGTCGAGCTGATCTCCAACGACCCCAGAGCCACGCCCACACGCCCCTCCTGGTCTGGCGCCGGAAGGCCTATGCCATCACGGACGCCACGCCCAAAAAGAGCATCATGAGTGTTGTTCAGAAGGTGAGATCTCGTTTTATGCTTACATCTAGGCATACTTTCATATAATATGTATATATGTATATATACATACATATATATGTGTATGTATGTATGTACATGTTTATACATGTACATATTATTTCCCATGGTTTTAGTTTGTTAAGGTTCCGCCGACACGCATTAGATACCAGAGCTGCGCCTCTGAAGTTGCCCCAACTTGATCACTCGGCTCTAACGAACCTTTCCCTCGTCCAGACTCACCAGGACAAGCGCGCGCGAGGCCACCAGGAGGAGATCTACTGCTGAGCCCACGCAGCCCTCGCGCTCCCCCGCCCCGGCAAGAGCATGTCGCCGCGCCAATTCACCTTCGACGATAGCAGGGATCATGACGTCCCAAGTGAGTCTGGACGAGGAAAGTTCGTTTAGACCGATGATCAAGTTGGCAACTTCAGAGGCGCAGCTGTATCTAATGCGTGTCGACGGAACCTTAACAAACTAAAACCATGGGAAATAATATGTACATGTAAAACATGTACATACATACATACACATATATATGTATGTATTATACATATATACACATTATATGAAAGTATGCCTAGATGTAAGCATAAAACGAGATCTCACCTTCTGAACAACACTCATGATGCTCTTTTTGGGCGTGGCGTCCGTGATGGCATAGGCCTTCCCGGCGCCCACGACCAGGAGGGGCGTGTGGGCGTGGCTCTGGGGGTCGTTGGAGATCAGCTCGACGTCGTTCACGAGCTTGATGGAGCGGGCGGAGGCGACGCACGCGCGACCGTCACGCGCAACTTGAACTCCCACTTGGACTGTTTGGGCGAGGGCAACGCGTTAGCAAAGTCTATCTATTTATCTATCTACTTATCTGTACATGTATCTTATATACATACATACATACATGCATACATACATATATACACACATACACACGCACACACACATTATATATATATATAATATATATATATATATATATATATATATATATATATATATATATATGTACTGTGAATATATTCTTTCTCACTCATACGGTTCCTCCTTCCTCTCACCTTGACCGTGAGCAGCAGCCACAGCACGATCCACAGGAACAGATGCACGATGGTCCCGATGACGGCAGCGAGGACCACGGCGTCGAGGGAGCCCCTGTACACGAGGGAGAGGTCCCACAGGAGCGGCCCGTGGGACAGACCCAGGGCGACCAGGACCACGAGGGCGGCGCAGTGAGGGGCGTACGGGCGGATTTGCGTAGGCTCGTTGTCGTACTGCGGCGTAGATGGATGATTAGCTTGCTTTTATGTAAACAATGATGATGTAAACAATGTACGGTTATTTCCCGCCATTAGCATTAATTATGCCTGATACTATAGCTGTGAATTACAAGAATCACTATCACTTGCTGATGCCATTAACACGCTCTTCATTATCATCACTGA
>NW_020870381.1:52052-64314 GCF_003789085.1 Penaeus vannamei
GAATAGATGAAAGAAAAAATAATAATAAATAATAAAAAGTAAGAAATAGATGAAAATCGAAAATAAACTAAATCAAATATAAAAGTCTACCTTTTTGAAAAAACGTAAAGAAAATGAAGTAAACTAAATACAAATACGATGAAGGCAAAAAAAAAAAAAAAAAAAAAGAAAAAAGAATGAAATACAAAAAAAAAAATAAATAAAAATAAAAAGTACGAAATAGATGAAATCATTATCAAAATTAAAAACAAACCAAATAAAATATAAAAGTAAACATGATAGCGTGAGCATGGAGCAAATATTTGTTTTGTTGCCTACACTATCTTGTTTCCTTCGCCTGGGAAACGAGCTTAATGAGAGGTTCGCACGCATACGACTTCTCTTCACGAGCATCCAAGGTTTTAACACACTGACATGGTAACAAATATTCACGACATTATCCTTTATCCGGACTTTCACTTTGGGATATGACACTTGCCGCTTTTTTTTCTCTTTCTTTTTTTGTTCGCACGGAGAAGCCAAAATTTCGAGCTAATTCAAAGGTGAAAGGATTTCCGGACTTTTCCTCGCCTCTCCCTCCTGCCGCGGCTGCAAAAGGAAGCTTTGGACGGGAGGGTCAAGGAGAGCGGAGGGATAAGGCGGGTTAAGACCTTCTGCCCACAAGCGAAGACCAATACCGGGGGCTAAGCCTTGGCGGAGGGAAGGGAGGGATAGTGACGGGGATGGGGGGAGGCAAGGTTTTTGCCTTCCTCTCTTGCAAAGGAAAAGCCTCGCAAGGTGCGCCCGTGTGTGTGCGTAAATTACCGAGCTTGCACGAACCACAGATGATACCGGGCAGGGAAGACGGAGAGGGAGAAGGGGAGAAGGAAGAAAGGGAAGAACGGAGAAAGAAGAGAAAACGAGAAGAAGGGTGAACGAAGAAAGAGGGTAGGAGGAGGCAGAAAGAAAATAAACCCTTTCCTTCGCGCTGGCAAAGGTGTCCCTCGCTCGCACGTGGTTCGTCCCAACACTTAATTTGGGGATTCGAGGCTGTGGCTCCGGTAAGGCAAACCCAACTTCTTCTTACCTGTCACGTCAACCAAACATAAAAATCTATTTTGGGTTCACTCAGCGCATAAAGACAAAGTCATTACGAACCAATCAAGCTCTTCAAAGTCAACTTCCTCCTGCGGGTTATTTGGTCATTAAGGCTGAGTCAGCGTCAGTAAACATAAGACTCGAGGCTGATCGAGGAGCGGGTAAATCGTCCTCCTTTGGCCTCGGCTTTCGACCTTGGGCCTCGTCTTGGCTAAGGAGAGTCGGCGGAGTTTGCGGAAGACGAGGCAGTCACACGGCGGATGAGGGAAGTTCCTTCATTTCGGTGCTCTAAGAGGAGCTGTGTAGTAAATTACGTAGTACGTGTCATTTTTTATTATATGTAGTTTATGTTTATTGATATCCTTGGTATTTCCACAATTCCCTATTCATTCCCTTTTGTAAGTTCCTGCTCTAATTTCCTTTTGTAAGTTTCTGGTCTTCACTCCTTCCTGTACTTCGGTCTTGTCAGTTAACGTTCATTTTTGATGACTAGTAATATTACTAATACTGCTTTAATGAAATAAATTCTAAACTTCTGAGTACGAGAACTAATACCCTAAGATGCATGAGCAGCCGGTGTCGACCCAAAGCAAACCCACAGAAAAAAGGAAAGAAAAAAACGACACGATAACTTTGGAAGTCCTTTAAGCCTTGGTCTAAAAGGACGACTTGCGTCAATCTGGAATTTTCCTTCAACTTTCTCGGGGATATTCTCGGCCTTCAAAGGTGAGAGAACCGATGGCACAAACCGTGAATCTGAGAGCAGAACGCAGGGGGCTCCTATAACGGGAGCTTTGGAACTCGTAAACAGCTTACAACGGCGGTCGTAGAAGCAGCCCGAGCGACGCAAGTCCATCATCGCCACCGCCAGCCCACGCTCACTGCTGCAGCGCCTCAGCAGAAGCAACGGCAGAGAGCGGCAGAGAGCCCAGACGTCCCGCAGTATAAGGGCAATCGTCACAATGCAGTCTGAGGTACTTGGCCCATTGGCGATTCCTCGACCGGATTTAGCCAATAAGAAATCAAAGTGTTGAAGCCAGGTGGGGCTCTGGAGGGCCAATCATTCACAGTATTGGCCAATAACCGGTGGAAATTGGTATCGGAAGTGGCTTTGCTTTGGTAAAGTGGCCGGGCCTAAGGTACCAGGGCATTACTTGCCAGGGCTGGTGGCACATAAAACTCCTTCCATGCTCATTTCCTTTTACAGTTTGTCGTTCTTCACCACTCATGTTTACCCATCTGCGCCATCGCCTTAAAATCAATGGTTCAACATAGAAGGAGGATGAATATGAATAAATGAATAAACAAGAAAATAAAAAAAGTTCTCCCGTGATTTGCAGGTTCATCTCGCAGTCAATATTTCGATTAATCACGGAACAGGAAATTGCATTTCTCCCTCTTTTTGTGCTCTGAATAATGGAACGGAGGCTGCGAGCTGTCCAGGCTAGGGGGGAAACAGAGCATACGAAGACAGGAGCAAGCGAGGGGGAGTAAATGGGGAGAAAAAGAGGAGATGGGGCGGGGAAATTGAAAATCACGAGAGAAAGAAAGAGAATGGGAAATACCCCAAAAGAAAAGGAAAGAAGAAAACCGAAATAAAGACCAAAAAGGAAAGCACTTCCATCTTTCCTCTGCAGTAAGATAAAACACAACGAATGTAATTGGTGCTGGAGCCTGTACGCCAAACTCTGTACAGGACAAAAGCACACGTTTGTCGAGGTACTTAGCAACACACTTTACACAGTAGTACAACCTCTCCCTGTCCTTCCGTGGTGGAGGGGGTGGAGGAGGAGGGGAGGGGGGTATTCCATTGATCGTTATCCCCCTCTCCCTCTCCCTCTCCCTCTCTTTCTCTCCCTCTCCCTCCCTCCCTCCTCTACGCGCTGCAGTACTCGTACTCTCCCTCCTCCTCCTCCTCTTTGCCTTCCTACCATTCGCGCATGCATTTTTTGTACTTATTCTAATCTGTTTTCATTTTCTAGTTCACTTGTTTTCATCTTCTGCCTCAGACGTTTGAGTATTTCTATCCCAAACCATCCGGCCGGTTTAGTATTCGGGAACCCTAAACTCTGGAGGGTCAGAAACCCAGCCCTTGTTTCAAAGTTTAATTTGAACTCCCTCTATTCTCCCTCATATACTATGCGATTCCCTTTCACTGCCCATCCCTCAACTCCCCTTCCTCTATATTTCCCTTTTCCCTTTCTACATAAAAGCGTCTACTCTTTCTCTCTATATATATGATATATATGTATATATTCCCCCCCCCCCCCCTCTCTCTCTCTCTCTCTCTCTCTCTCTCTCTCTCTCTCTCTCTCTCTCTCTCTCTCTCTTCTCTCTCTCTCTCTCTCTCTCTATCTTCTCTATCTATATATATATATATTATATATATATAATATATATATATATATATATATATAATATATATATATATATATATATATCTCCCTCTGTGTATTATTCTATTTTTATTCTATTTCTTTTTCTCTCCCCCAATCCTTTTCTTCCCTCATCCATCATAGTCTAAATTTACAGCAAATTCTCGTATTCAGTTTATCTTCAAATCTGTCCGAAATATCATGCCACCTGGTGAGAGTAAATGTTTATTCATAGAAAACAGACTCAGGGATAACTACTGTATTTCAAACACCAGCTACGATTACGAATGCGTCTGGAAAGGCAACTCCCCGTGCTCTCCTGTTTTCACCCTTTCCCCGTCATTGAGCATGAATCCACCAGTGAATAAAGTCATATGTTGGCCTCTGGATGGTCGCTGCCAAGAGGTCTGTGACGCCCAATCAAGGCTAGCATTATGTTCAGTAATTAGGTGTCTTCATCAGCCAATCTGGAGTGGCTCGCGGGAGAGGGATATGGCGTTTTATTGTTTTTTTCTTCCTCTTTCTAGTTTTATTTTTCAAAAAAAAAAAAAAAATTGAAATAAATTTTTTGTTCGAAGTTTACTGTACTTGGGCACCAAAGTCTGCCTGATCGATTGCCAAGTGACAGTTTCACTTATTGGTTTCCCAATGGGGTGATTTTTCTTCAACCGCTTCACATCAAGACCATTCCCTGTAAAGTCCTCGAATCCAAGTCGTGGTACTATATTTTAACAAAAAATACTCCTGCTATTTTAACGGTGAGTTTTCAACATTATTGTTCATTCTTATTGTACTTGTGGAATTGATACCGAAGAATAGTTCCCGGATATTAATCCCCGTATCGGTTTCATTCCTACTGGCGCGGGAGGTGTATGAGGCGTCCTGTCCCATAAGCCTGTCGCCTCCTGGGCCCATCCCGCCGTTAGTCTCGAGAGCGAGCGGCGGCGTCTTTCTAGACCTAATATAGACCCGGGTGTAAGTCACGAGCGCCGGCCTCTGTTCGCCGCGAGGGGAGACGGACGCCGAGGGGAACTCGCCACATAAATCACCTCGTCGGGGCTGTTCCTCGCGACTCTCGCTGCGTTTCGCTCGCCTCGTCCCGTTCCGAGCGCCCCCCCCCCCTTCTTGTGGCGTCGGGGGACGGATGGCTACAACTGAATTAGGCTCGGCGTCGCAACTAATCCCGTTTAATTAGGGAGAAAATAACCAAATCATGTATGGCTTGATGTTGACGTGGGATGTGGTTGTTCAGATTCCTTGCACCGTGAATGTTTGTTTCCAAAGATAGCACAGCTTTCTTCGCTCGCTTTTCTTTCGCTTTCGCTCTTAACAGCATATGTTATTTTGTACCAGTTGTAAGAAAACGAACTGAGATGAAATTCTAGAGTGCCGCTGAGAGAGAAACAATAAACAGCAAGCCATAAATCTAGGCATTCCGGAAACTGCGTAATATGAGAAGGCCCCGCTGCGTCTCCCGCTAAAACTGTCCCGCTTCCGAAGATCCTGAATCGCTTCTTTCACAAAAGGCAAGAACTAGAAGAGGAGGAAGAGGAGCTGCGAGAGGACTAGCCGGGATAGATGGAAATTTGGTTAATGAAGCCGGCTCATCTACATCCCATGGGGGTCGTGCAGCAAGAGCCGAGCAGAATGGTTCATACGAGCACTAAGGGCTCACTGAGTCACACTCTGATGTTGGGAAATTCATCGTTATCAGCGCCATCTACATTACATATTATGAATCGGAGTCACGTGATATAATACCGGATGTTTCTAGATGAGATCCTTGAGACCATACGGTTTCCAGTCTCCCGAACACGACGGAGCAGACGACAAAAAAATAAACCCATACATCACAAGTAACATTATCTCGCAGCTGGCGTCTACCCCTACTTCACCTACCGTCCTTCGACCCCCCCCCCCCACGCACACTCCCGTCCCTTTCCCCTTATTCCTTTTTTGAGGGAGCCCAGACAGCGTGGTGCCAGGACCTGTCTCCTAACTCGTGGCTGCGACCCCGACTTGAGTTATTCCAATTCTCTCCCACCTTTATCTTTGTTTTTAAATATTTCCTAAATTTCCCCTCGAAACCACAACACAAAAGGAGACAAACCTTAAACTGAAATATTTCCCCTTTTTGTAACTCTAACCAGCAAATGGCAGAGTCAAAAAAGGCGAACGAAATTAAATCCTGCGCCACACACACTCAGCCGAATTAAATGAACAGGTCATTACGTCAGGCGCTGACGCTGGGGAATTTAGTAGCGCCGAGAGAAAAACTATCCGAATAGATCTCTCTTTCTCAGACAGACACGCGATAAATAGAAGAACCATTTTCTAAAGTTTCTAAGTGACTTTAAACAGAGTCTGGAACATTTGAAGTTTCGGCAAAGAAAAATTAATAGTATAATTTTTACATTCAGACAGCACCGGTGCAATAAGAGAAAGTTGAATTGGAGATAATGGCGATGATGATGATGATAATATAAAGAATGGTAGTATTTAAGATAATGATCACTTTGGAAGTTTTTAATTCGGACAACAATAACCTCAATAAAAATCACACCCATCACAAAAAGATCAAGTCACCTTCCAAAATGTTTGCTTTCTCTCCCTTCCCTCACCCTTTTCCCTTCTCACCCCTCCCCCTCCTCCTTTCACCCCCTTCCCCTTCTTGTCATACCCCCTCCCCTCCCTCCCCATTCTCAATCCTTCTACTCTCCCCTCATACCCTACCTCTGCTCTCTAACCCCTTCCCCTCACAACCCTACCCCTTCTACCCCTTCCCTACCCCTCTACCCCTTCCCCACCCCTCTACCCATCTACCCCTTTCCCTTTCCCCTCCCCCACCATATACCATCTACCCCTTCCCCTCCCCTCTACCCTTCCCACCCCTCTACCCCTTCCACCCCTTTCCCTTTCCCCTTCCCCTCTACTTTTCTTTGATCAAACAGAAGATAAATCCTTCCCTGAGCTATAATTCAAGGGGCACCTTCTTCGGCCACGTCACCGTAAGTGGTCGTTTTCGATTCGGAAAATCTTTAAGACTTGGCAAGGTGTCTGAGGCGACGGACGCACACCTTCCGCCGCGGGAAACACTATGCAAAGCAGTTCCCTTGTGTTGCTTTTTTCTTTCTTCTTCTTTTTTTTTTTTTTATTCTAGCAGCTCCCCGGCGTTGTTGCTTTTTCTTCTTTTTCTTTCTTTTCTTTTCTCCACCTCTCTCTCTCTCTCTCTCTCTCTCTCTCTCTCTCCTCTCTCTCTCTCTCTCTCTCTCTCTCTCTCTCTCTCTCTCTCTCTTTCTTTTTTGTTTATTCTAGGGTTAGGGAAGAATCGATAGAAACGGGGGTGGGGGGGAGAAAGAATTAGCGTGTAGTGTGAATTTGTGTTGTGTGTGTGTGTGTGTGTGTGTGTGTGTGTGTGTGTGTGTGTGTGTGTGTGTGTGTGTGTGTGTGTGTGTGTGTGTGTGTGTGTGTGTGTGTGTGTGTGTGTGTGTGTACGAGGCGATGGCATTCATCTCCGAGATGACTGCATGACGGCGATGAAAGTTGGAGAAGCGGACGCAGGTGAAGCGCGGGTTACAGCTAATGTAGGAGGTGGAGGGGACACCCTAATGTTGGAGTGGAGGAGGGAGAAGAAGAGGAGGGGTGTGGAGGGGATAGATATCTGAGGTATAGGGCGAGCGAGGTATAGAAGAGGGAGGGATGAGGGAGATGGAATAAAGAGGGAAGAGGGGGTTATACAGCTAAGATGGGGGCGTGAGCGAGGGGAAAGGAGGAAGGGGAAGAGGGGAGGTGGACGGGGTGCTTGCATGATATTGACTGAAAGCGCAAGACAACAATAGGCGGTGACGAGGTATGTGAGGTTGTGTGTGTGAGGAGGAGGGGGTGGGGGTGAGGGTGTGACGTGTGCTGTCCGCAGTGAAAGGAGGAATGAGGAAGAGGGATAAAGGAAGGAGGGAAGGAGGGATAAGACGCCTGTCGAGGGGAACTGGACTCTGGGTGAAAGAACGGATAAAAGACAGAAACGAAGGTACGGAAAAATATGAAAAAATAGAAAGAAGGGTAAATATAATGTGTGGGTGGCATAGAAAAAAAAAGTAATTGAGACTTTACTGTAACTGCAAATATCATTTTATATCAGAAGCAAGTGTGAATTATATCCCCCCTCCTTCCCACCCGGTAACCCTCCCCTCTTCACCTTCGCCTCCGTCTCCCAGGTGACCACTTCCCCCCTTCACCCCCAACCCCCTTCCTCACCGCTCTCACGAGATGAAACGGAGAATGAACTCGAATGACCTGGCCTCTCTCCCTCTCTCCCTCCCGCCGGCCGTGAATAAGGGTCATATAGAAAAGAGCGAAAAGCGAGGAGGAATAAAAGAAGGAAAAAGAAGAAAAAATCGAAGAGCACCGAGGAAGGAAGTCCTTGGCGAAGAGGATGGCTTCGGGGACCGGGAAGGTGGGACGCCTAAGAGGCTGTCCGGATCCTAAGGAGGGATTACGAGATCAATGGGACAAGCTTCGAGGGATGAGGGAGCGAGCAGGGAGAGGGCCGAGCACGAGGGGGATTCACGTCGTGCCATTCGAGACCCAGGCACGTGCACACGTACGTATAACACACAAACGCATCCACATACACAGGCAGACACACACAACACACACCACACACACACACACACACACACACACACACACACACACACACACACACACACACACACAACACACACAGACCACAACAACAACAACAAAAAAACATGGAAAAAAATAAGGATTTCCTCTTTTCGAAAGTCCCCGACGAGGAGCAACCGGAGGTCCGACAGTGCCAGAGGCCGGCGTGTATCAGCAGTGCGAAGGCAGGTGCCAAAGTGCCAGCCCGAGAAAGGCAGATCGAGCCAGGGCTTCCCCAGTGCCTCGATCAATAAGCATATCGAACCTCTCGCGCATTCCGTCGGCCGCCTCGTCGAGGGGAGAGTAAGGGGAAGTAGCAACGGCACTCGCGTTGCTCCGAGGCACTGCTGAGAGGGACGGGTGGGGAGGGGAGGGGGTGTGGGCTAGATGGCCGGGAGGAAAGGCGCTCTAAAAGGCGCACGACGAATGAATGCGTTGCTTTGCATATGCCGAGGAGGCCGAGACTTTTGCGCGAGGAAAGAGGAATGGGAGAAGCACGGACAGGAAGATAGATAAACAAACGAGAGAGAGAGAGAGAGAAACAGACAGACAGAAAGTGAGAGAACAAGGGCTTGGGAAACGGGATACAAAGACCAAAAAACAAAAAATCTAAAAAACGTTTAAGCCGTAATGTTACTTAAAGACTTCGCACGAGGAGACAGTTGCACGCAGGGGAGTGTCGTGATGGAAGACCTGTTACACGCAGGCCACTTAGCCCGCCAACGTGTCACCTATTTGTACAGCAATTTTGCGCTAGGCATGAAATGTGGGGTGTAAATGGGGCTGGGAGGAGAGGGGAGAGATAACACAAGAGGGAAAGATCGCGAAAGGAAAGAGTGAGGGAGAGAGGGCGGGGGGGGGGGGAGAGAAGGGGGAGAAAAGAGAGGAGAGAGAGGGAAGAAAAGAGGAGAAGAGAATAAAGAAAAAGAGAGAGTGAGAGAGAGAGAGAGAGAGAGAGAGAAGAGAAGAGAGAAGAGAGAAGAGAGAAGAGAGAGAGAGAGAGAGAGAGAGAGAGAGAGAGAGAGAGAGAGAGAGAGAGAGAGAGAGAGAGAGAGAGAGAGAGAGAGAGAGAGAGAGAGAGAAGAGAGAGAGAGAGAGAAATGAAGTCATAAAATCACATCACGGTTAATACAGAAAGGAAAGGACACGAGAGGACCACTTTGCACGGTGATATCTTGGCTCGAGTGATCATACCCACTTACAACCCTCCTACCACCTCACCCTACCCGCCCACCCTCTACCCACTACCCACAACCCATTACCCAGGACCCACCCTCCTCGCCCACCACCTAATCTACCGTTACCCACGCCCACCGCCTCTAAGCTCGATCCCAGGGGGCGATGCTAAACTTAAACGGTTCACGAATTTCCTCCAAGCACCTGCGGGGTAAGCAACACGGGGAACCCCCATGCACGGCCTAACCGCAACTGGGGAGAAGGGGGGGGGGTAGGGGAAGGGATAGTGGATATGGGGATGGGGGGAAGTGAGAGGGAGAGGAGGAGCAAGTGAGACGAATAACGGGGAAACAAAAATAAGAGGAGTAAAGAAGAGAGGAAAATAGAGGGAGAGAAGAGAGATGAGAGAGAGAGAGAGAGAGAGAGAGAGAGAGAGAGAGAGAGAGAGAGAGAGAGAGAGAGAGAAGAGAGAGGAGAGAGAGAGAGAGAGAGAGAGAGAGAGAGAGAGGGAGAGAAAGAAGAGAAGAGAGAGAGGGGAACCGAACCGAGAGAGGGGAAGAACCCGGCGTTCATCCCCGTTTTCTTTGGTCGATCGCTAAGACGCTACGATGACTCATCCGCGAGGGAGGAGTAACGAGGGAAGAAAAGGAGAAGGAAAATGATGGAGGAGGAGGAGGAGGAGGAGGAGGAGGAGAAAGAGGGGGAAAGAGGGACGTATAGACGAAGATCAAAATCTACCTCTATCTACGAGGGGAGGAGGGGGGAGGGGGGGAACAGGGAATGGGGAGGGTATGATAAATAAATACACCTTTTGTACGGAAGTTGACTATTAGAAATGGGAAAAGTAAGGGAGGTAAAGGAGGGGGAAGGGGGGATGGGGGATAAGGGGAGATGGGGGGAGGGAGGGGAGGAGGGTGGCTGGGGGGGGGGGGAATTCCATGTAAACCTGCGTCCATTCATTCCTTTATAAGAAAGCAAGGGCGATAGTATCGGAGCGTAAGTGGACGAAAAGAGAGAGAAGAATAGGAGGAGGGGAAACGGAAGGAAAAGTAAATAGAGACGAGCAGATAGACTCTTCAAATATTCATACATCGAAAAGGGAATCAAACATGAGGGAAAAGACAGTGAAGGGGGGGAAGGGGGGGAGAAAGAGGGAGGAGGAAGTGGGGAGGAAGTGGGAGAGGAAAGAGGAAGGAAGAAGTGGAAGAGAATGAAAGAAGAGGAAATTTGAAGGAACGAGAGAAGTAAAGAGTTGAAAAAAATAAAAGATAAACAAATGAGAAACGAATAAAAAGAGAGAGAAAAAAAAGAAAAAGGAAAAAAAAAGAAAAAAGAAAAAAATTATAAACACAATCACCTCATCTCCCACAATCGTTCCCTCCTCCCTACCCACCCACCCTCCTCCTTCCTTACCCCCACCCCCCCCAAAATAAACGAAAAAGGAAAACCCCAAATTAAACCCAAACATCCTCAATGAACAGGCGGCGAAAACAAAGAAAAAGCCAAAGAAGTCGGGGAGAAGCATCCCACCCCCTCTCCCCCCCCTTTCCCCCTCTCCCTCCACATATCCCCTCTCCCCGTTCCCATGACACATTTTGGATCCCCCGCCCCTTTCCGCTGTCCCACGGAGAGGGAGGGGGCGGGGGCAGGGGGGAGGGACAGGAGGGACGGAGAGAAGAAAGGGAGAGAGAGAGGGAAGGGAGAGAGAGAGAGGAGAGAGAGGAGGAGGAGTAGAGCGAGATGAGAAGGGAGAGAGAGAGAGAGAGAGAGAGAGAGAGAGAGAAGAGAGAAGAGAGAGGAGAGAGAGAGAGAGAGAGAGAGAGATGAGAGAGAGAGAGAGACGAGAGAGAGAGAGAGAGAGAGATTCCTTTTCATCTTTTAATCCCATTCTCTCATGTTCTTTTATATCCTTATTCTTTCTCATTCATGAAAGATGGAAGCAAAAAATTAAGATAATAAATAATAACAATAATAACAAATTATACAATAATAGCAAGTGATATGCACAAACAACAGAATAATTGCCTGGAAAACCAACATTCACTATCCATATAAACACCAAAAAAACAACAAAAAAATAATATATTGTCTAGCGGATTTCCACGCGCGCTTAATTGAATCACAGTGAGCATTAATGGCCACCACGCAGCCTGGTGAACATTTTTTTCCCTTTCAGACCCTAAATATATTTTCCCCACACCTTACCCCCCCCCCCTTTTAAACTTAATCTAACCCCCTATATCCTCCTCACCCTCCCCTCCCCACACAGACGAAGATTTCAAGCCACCTAAAAAAACAGCATAAATTACCACATCTAAATACAATTAAAACTTTGCGAGCAGAGAAGAATTTCCTCGTATAAAACTAATGTATCGTTTATGCGTGTGTCTTATCACCTCGTTTCCCCTCGACGCTAACCCTCAACTACCCATTACGTCCCCTCGAACGCTTTCCAATTTCACACGAATGCTCACGGTAATCTATTCCTGTTCTTGTCATTCTGTTTTTGTTAATGTACGTGTGCGTTGCCGTGTATGTTGTGGGGCGGCGAGGAAACGGTGGGGAAGGGAGGTGGGAGGAAGAGGCGAGGGAGGAGGCGGTCAGACATTCACTAGAGGTGCGACTTTCCATCCTCTCCTCTCTCCTCTTGCTCGGCATCGAGTGATGCTCTCTCTTCGTCGTTCCTACTGCCATCTGTCCCTACCTGCTCTCCTCTCTCTCTCTCCTCTCTCTCTGCGTGCTCTCTACTCCCTCTCTCTCGCTCTCTCTCTCTGCTCTCATCTCGCTGTTGGCGGTGCGGTCGATCTCGGATGTTCTCGATCCGGTAACGGTTCTCTCTCTCTCTCTCTACGTCGTGCGAGGGTCTTCTCTCTCACTTTGGGACGGCTCTCTCACTCTCTCTCTCTCTCTGCTCTCGCTCTGCTCTCTCTCTTCTATCTCTCATCTCGGGATGGGCATCGGTCTCTTCT
>NW_020870381.1:64414-66914 GCF_003789085.1 Penaeus vannamei
CGAGTAGGTCGCCGGGGATGTGCGAGGTGTGTGTTGAGGGGCTTGGGGGGGGGCGCGGGAAGGGGGGGGGGGGGGGGGGGGGGGGGGGGGTTTGGGGTGGGGGGTGGTCTGGTGGTGGTTGGGTGGTGGTATTATATATAAAACAGAGAACCAAACCTCGAGACGGGAAATAGAGCAAAAAAAGCAGAAAGAGAAATTTGCCTCTAAAACACACACACAACAAATACCCCCCATTCCATCCCCACCCACCTCCTGCGGCCGACCACACCCAAACACCCCCGTCCTTATAGAGCCACCCCCTACTCCCCCCACACACACCCCACCCCCCGCTTGGACTCACCTAGCGTCCCCGTCATTTAAAAATATGGCCCTCTCGCCGAACACACAAAGCGGGGAAGGGGGGGGTGTGGACGGCTTGAAGGGGAGGGTGGGGAGTGGGCAGGGGTTCGACGACCGGCTCAATGGGAGGGGGGGGGGGGGTAAGAGGGTAAGGGGAGGATGGGCAGTAATTGGCCCTAAAGGAACCGCAAGTCAGGGCCATGCAAGGGAAACCCCGTACGCTGCATCGACGATTTATTGCATGACTCCGACTGCGAAAGTTTCTGTTCGTTTGTTTTTATATACTCCCTCTCGCTATTGCTCACTCTCTATTTCTCTTTTTCTATCTGTCTCTCTATCTCTTTCTTGCTATCTATCACTTTTTCTCGCTATCTATTTGTCTGTCTGCCTGCTGCTGCCTGACAGCTGTCTGTCTGTCTGTCTGTCTGTCTGTCTGTCTATCTTATCTATCTATCTATCATCTATCTATCTATCTATCTAGTTGTCTCATCACCTATCTGTCTGTTTTTCTGTCGATCTCTATATATATCTATCTCCATATCTCTTTCTCCTCCGGGTGTAGACAGACAAAGCGCACACTGTCACACAATGAACCACGAACACACACACAACATGCACAGACACACACACACACACACACACGCACCCCCACCCCCGCCCACACGTCGCATTTTAAGATGAAGCGCCCTCAAGGAGGCTACAACACCTCGAACCTCTCCCAAGTGCGACTCGAGGTAGTATCATCCTGACCACTAAACCGCGCTTAAGGGCCGCCTTCCCCCGGCGTCGCTTCCGTGGACCTCCTTGTGGCTTATCTCATGCTCGGCCGGATTACGAGGGGAGCTGAAGGGGAGGGGGTAGGGTAGGGTAGGGGGGGAAGGAGGAAGGGGAAGGGGAGGTGGTAGGGGAATGGCTGAGGGGGGAAGGGGGTAGGGGTAGGGTGGGGTAGGGGAAGGGCTGAGGGGGAAGGGGTAGAGGGTAGGGACAGGGTGGGGAAGGGCTGAGGGGGAAGGGGGGGATAGAGCAGAGGGCCAGTGGGGGGAAGGGGTTTAATACACGCGACGCCGAAATGAGGGGATAAGAGGTAATGAGGATTTTATTTATTTATTTTTTTTTCTCGATCTCTACATAGAGTAGTTGAATGGTCGTCATAATGGGAAGTTGCATAATGGGAGAGTGAATCGTGGGTCTAAATTAGAGTTCAGTCGGCAGAAAATAGGTTAAAGGCATACTACGGCAGCCTGTCGATTCCTGCCGAGTAAATCTCAAAACGCAAAAACTACAGACCAACATAAACACGAATGATATAATATATAATAATAATAATAATAACTAATCTATGATACCTCAACAGATTTATGACGCCCCCCCCCCACCCACACACACCCCAATAAAAAAAAACATGAGGGGGAAAAAAACATTTGGAAAACATGAATTTTAGGGCGCTTTAACGTGGTTTCCCTCTGGCACTGCCACGGGAGCCTAGCGCTGCGGCTGTGAACGGTGGCACTGCTGCCCCGCCCCCTGTCATGGCACTGGTTCCCTTGAGGCTTCAGGAGAGTGGAGGGGAAAGGGGACGCGAGAGAGTGCGGACGAGACGAGATTGAGAGAGAGATGAGAGAGAGAGAGAGAGAGAGAGAGAGAGAGAGAGAGAGAGAGAGAGAGAGAGAGAGAGAGAGAGAGAGAGAGAGAGAGAGAGAGAGAGAGAGAGAGAGAGAGAGAGAGAGAGAGAGAAGAGAGAAAGAAAGAAAGAAAGAAAGAAAGAGTAGAGAGAGAGAGAGAGAGAGAGAACGACAGAGAGAGATAAGAGAGTCCGACTGGAGAGAGAGAGAGAGTGCGTGACAGCCTCAGCGTCGGCCCGAACAAACAAAAAGAAAACAAAAGCAACAATTGGTACTTGTTCTCTAAGCCCCTTCTTAATCTTCATCTTCTTTGCATTCCCTTCTTCGTTAACATTACTTCGCAGACAATTGAGGATATTGTCTTCATTTCCGCTCCCGTGAGATATACCGGTCTTTAAGGTGAAATGGTAGTCATAATAGAAGTCGTTAAAGGCGATTTTTGAAAAAAAGGAATTGAGGCGCTGAGGGGAGGAGGCTGCAAATGGAAGGGGAAGGTGAGAAAGTGAAGAGGGCTGAAAGGATAATATCTATCTCTCTCT
>NW_020870381.1:71914-91914 GCF_003789085.1 Penaeus vannamei
CACCCAATAAGCCAATTATGTGTTTAATTTCAGTCTCATCGCCGACTTTTAAAGAGGCTTCTTACGCCCAGCTAATATAAAACTTTCGAATCTGCGTCCGATGGAGACAAAACTTTGTAGAAAAAAAATAACGTTCATCTGACAAAGCAATTACGTTTTCTAACTAATAATAAAAAGTTCTCGTCACTCCGTCCGTTCCCTTAAGCTGAACTCTTAGAACTTGTGGTAGAAAGTTAGTCTCAACTTCCCTCGAAGAGAAGCTATTGAATTCACCGCTCGCTCGTTCTGCTTGCTTCATTAAACCCAAAGAGGGAAAATAACAACGGTTTGGCGAAGTAAACACACAACACACACACACACACACACACACACACACCACACACACACACACACACACACACACACACACACACACACACACACACACACACTCATACTCACACTCACACACTTATTCGCTCACCCAGTCACTTACCACCCATTCACTCATTATTCACTTCATCAATCATCCCTCCTTCATACACACACACCAACATACACACCCATCCATTCATTCACTCTATCCTCACCCACTCACTCCCTTAACACAACCCCTCACCCCCTTAACACACAACCAGCCTTAACACAAATCCCTACTTACCTAACGACTCCCTTAGCCGCTTCGAGTACCGGCGGGGGGTCCCTACTGCAGGTGGAGAGGGACGCCCCAAGCTTGAATCCGTCGTTGCCCAAGTTGCCCACCTTCAGCAGTGACGTCACGAGGAAGAAGGGCAGCAGCACCACGGACGCGCCCACGAGTCCGACGTAGGCGTTGAGTTCGACGAAGGGCGGGTCTGGGGGAAGAAAGTGTTATTTAGGTGCCTGTGCATAGTGACTGGCCTTTTTTTCTTTTCTTGAATCTTTTTCCTTCTGCTTATCTAATCTATCTATCTAATCATTTATTTACCTACCTACCTACCTACTTCCCTCCCTACCTCCCTTCTTCTTTCCTCTTCCTTCCCTTCCTCCTTCCTTCCCCTTCCTCCCTCCTTCCTTCCTCCCCTTCTTCTCCCTTCCCCTCCCTCCCCTCCCTCCCTCCCTCCCTCCTCCCTCCCCCCCCCCTCCCTCCCTACCTACCTCCCTCCCCTCCCTACCTACCCACCTACTTATCTCCAAAAGATGTGTTTAAAATACAACAAACATGCATGGCACACATGGCAATAAACCACTAAAAAACAAAGGCACCGAAAAATTAAACACATGAAATAACAACGCCAGAGAAACAGGCCCCCAAAACGATTGCAAATTAGCTGTAAGAGTCATTAAAGTTCTAACAAATGGCTTCGTCATCAGCAATTAACAGGGACATCAATCAGAATGTTAATACACTTTGGTTAATTAGAAGAGCTTTGCATATGCGTTCCTACAGAAGCCACAGAGCAATCCCTACATCGTACATTCATTTTGGATTTATGTAGTCTTTTTAAAAATCCCTATTTTTATTCCTCTTATTTCCATGCTCAGTTAAATTTGCTCATTCAGAATTTAGTGGATAGTTTTCGTTCTTATTATCTTTACGAAGTTTAGAAAATGGATATAAATAGCGAGTTCGATATAGAGGCAATGTAATTTTAATCTATTTTAATTACGCTTAGGGAGATTTACCTGCTCTGTTATAGTTATTTTGTCTTTTTTGATGACCCTCTTAGTTTTAGTCATGAGTTATAAGTAATTAATCTTCTCATATGGAGGCTATCATTGTTGCAATTCCCTTTCTCCCCTATCATTATTATCCTTTCCCTATCATTACCACATTCCATCTATCCTCTGTCGTTAACAAGTGCTCCTTCCCCTCCCTCATTGTCCTTCCTATTGCCTTTCTATCATTATCACAGCCTCCTCTCCTCCTCTCCTCCCCTCCCCCTCGGCCTTCGCACGAGGGACACCTACCTTGGGGCCAGGGCAAGGACGCGTACAGCAGGAACCTCTTCACGCCGTTGTACACCAGGTAGGCCATAAAACCGAGGCTCACCAGGCAGTACCAGATGGACCACACGCTGTTCAGGTGGTACTGGGAACAGCATGGCTTCGACTTGGGCTTCAACGGGGAGGTCTTGCCGTTGCTGAGGTTGTAGCTGTCGCCGTTGCTCTTCCGGCTGACGCTCGAAGGGTTGCGCTTCACCTTAGCTGAAGTCGGGGTCGAGTGTTCGGACGATGTGGTCGGCATGGTGGATCGTGACATAGTTTGTGACTGGAAAGGAGAAATTTATTCTTAGTGGATGGTACAGAAAAACAATGGTATGTGTTTGAACAGTAAAGGACATGACAATTTATGGCCCTTAATAACAAGATAAGCACCAAATCCCATGAGGTACTATCACCCAAATGACGTGCATACTAAAAGCAACATAAGCACTGCAAGCAATAAACCACGAGAAGACACAATAATCAGGATAAGCCCAATGAAAGAACCTCATCCTCATTCCCCCGCCAGTTAAACTCTAAGGGCGCGGAACCCCTAATTTGACGCCACGACGACTGAGGACAGCCTGGCGGCGTCGACGAGGGCGAAATTCCGGAGCGGCAATGGCGAGCGACCACCACGGGAGGGAGTTCATACGTCGGCAAGGGATTAAGGGATTACCGATGCAGATCATGGCTTTATCGGGAGGGAGGCTCAGCGAAAGGGGAAATACCTAATGGCGCGGTGATTTATGTTATTGCGACCGACCTTCATGGCCGATGTAATTCCTATTAATACTTTGGGATTATCAACTTGTTGAACCTGTTGTTTCCATTTTTGCTTGTCTCGAGCTTTTAGATTATTGATAAATGGTGATTTCTAATGGATTTGGTCGCTGTTTGGGGAAGGAGCCATTAGCACAGGACCGTAAAAATAGAGCGGTTTCTTGTTTTTACTTCCTTTCCCTTATTTGTCCCGCAGCGAACGAACAAAAACAAGACTGCGAATTGCTTCATTTGACTTTACTAAACACACAAGCTTTGTCTATATGTGGAAATAAGGCTTTCTTGTCGTGGCAGATAATAGCCACTTCGAATGAGACCGAATTCTAAACCAGGTGTTTAGTTCCATTTTGAAGTTACTATCAGAACTTCTTTTTATCTTTTCCTTTTTTAACGAAAATAACTGTCAGAAAGGAGAGACAAAAACTCATTCGTAAAAATATACGTTATTCCTTTCTTCTAAAAATTTCGCGCAGAGAAACTTTCTTATCGCTCACGAAAAAACACCATCAAATACTTCTTATCTTCCAAACAAGTTTCTTTCCCGCTTCGACTTTTTTTCTCTCTCTCTCGCTGCGCCGTCTATGGCATCGGGCCGCCGACAGACAATAATAGTGCCACCCACAGTTCTTTTCCTTCTTTCACAAAAAAAAAGTTACACATCGACAGGGAAACACACACACACATACGCGCACACGCACACACACGCACGCACACACACAGATATATGTGTATATTCTTTTCTGTTTTTTTTTTTAGGTGGACATATCTGATGAACACACCTGATCGCTTTTTCAAAACTCACGAAAGGACAGTCCTCTCTACCCCCTACTAAACACTCTCCACCCCGCCCCCCCCTGCACCACGCAAGAACCCCCCCTCCACCACCCTCCCCTCTCCATTTCGAGTGGGCGCCTTGTTGTTTTTCCAACCCCTCCTCCCCCCCCTTCCCCTCCCTTCTCGGATGAGCTTGCCTAATGAAACAAGCGCAGAGATCCATGCGGGGGGGGGGGGGGGGGGCGACTCACCTCCTCTCGCACGGATGCGTTAGCGGGGATCATGTTACGTCACCGCAGAGATTTATTGCGAATGCTGTCGCCTCTTCTCCGATTTCTAGGCTGAAAGATCCATAAATATTCAAATACCCGTTTGGTTTGCCGATCAAGAACGTGTCGAAGAAATTCACACACAACACACACACACACACATCCACAGACACAGGACTGACAGATAGAAAGATAGATAGATAGATAGATAGAGAGAGAGAGAGAGAGAGAGAGAGAGAGAGAGAGAGAGAGAAGAGAGAGAGAGAGAGAGAGAGAGAGAGAGAGAGAGAGAGAAGAGAGAGAGAGAGAGAGAGAGAGAGAGAGAGAGAGAGAGAGAGAGAGGAGAAGAGAGAAGAGAGAGAGAGAGAGAGAGAGAGAGAGAGAAGAGAGAGAAGAGAGAGAAGAGAGAGAGAGAGAGAGAGAGAGAGAGAGAGAGAGAGAGAGAGAGAGAGAGAGAGAAGCCAGACAGAGACAGAGAAGAGGAATAAGCTGCTTTATTTCCACCCAATCCATTTTTATCATTCTATCGGGCAACCACCCATGAAGCCCCAGCCCGCAACCCTTTTATAATTAGAGTAGCATCTGACCGCATCTGCTCCCATCTAATTAACAGTTATAAAAATGGCAGCTGCAGAGGAGGCCCGTGCATACAAAGGGGGGAGCCGGGCAATGGTGCGGATACGCGGATAAGCGGGTCCGAGAGAGAGAGAGAGAGAGAGAGAGAGAGAGAGAGAGAGAGAGAGAGAGAGAGAGAGAGAGAGAGAGAGAGAGAGAGAGAGAGAGAGGAGAGAGAGAGAGAGAGAGAGAGAGAGAGAGAGAGAGAGAGAGAGAGAGAGAGAGACAGAGAGAGAATGCTGGGGTGGCACTGTTAGGCGAAATCGTGCCTGAACCCCCAGCAGAGTTCCTGGCGCTGCTTCCGGCCAAGGTGTGGATACCATATGCAGACGGGTTTGCGGATGCGGGAAGCGGTAGCGAGGCATGGGTGGAGTGAGGTGTAATGAGGGATCTACGGGTGAACGGGCGTGGGTATGCCTCCGCTGGGCTGGTATAATGAGCAGTTATGAAGGGAACAGATGCAGGTAAGCGAGAGGATAAAAAAGGGGGAAAGAAAAAAAGCAAAGTTAATATCTCTTCCTGTCTCCTTATTATTTAACCCTCCTTTTCCGTGCGAAAGTGTGGAAACCTCCACGTTCTCTAGCTCCGTCCCCACCTCCACCGCCACCCCTTCCCGTCCCACTTCCACCTCCACCCCTTCCCGTCCTTCTCCCATCTCCACCCTTTCCCGTCTTTCTTCCACCTCCACCCCTTCCCATCCTCCTTCCGTCTCTCTTCCACCTCCACCCCTTCCCGTCTTTCTTCCACCTCCACCCCCTTCTGTCTCCAGAAACCCCTTCCACCTCTCACCCTCGCTTCTCCTTCGTCCCCCTTCGCTCCTTCTGCCGTCCGATCTCTCGCCCTTCCACTTGCAGAGTATCAAGGCATCCGGTTGTTCAAACGATCTACACTCCATTGCAGAAATCGCCTCGTCCGGATGTGGCCCATTTGTCCATCACTTGCCCGAAGCCAAAGTCGAAGTCGGTGCTAAAAAACTGTTCGGGTATCTTTTTATATTCCCAGTGACAAAAAAGGAAGGAAAATCGTGTCTTTAGCGCCATGGGTGTGCAAATTATAGTTCCCATCGCAATTGCATAAAAATCAACGTGTTAATACCCGTCTCTGGTTCCCCTCCTGTGTCGCTCATTCCTCGACATTACTGAACACAAAAAACTCGCAACAAAAAGGAAAATGTTAACAATAAAAGGATACTAATAAAAATGAGATAATGACCGCCAACCTCTTGCGTTCGGCTTGACCCCAGTGGCATAGCCTTGCAACATCCGGTCTCCCTCGTACGCCAGACGGTGCAACAACGACCTTCCTGTCCCTCGAGTCTGCAGTAGCGTGTTGCCAAGCTCTCCGCCATCATCTTTATCATCCTTTATACGTTACTCCCTTTCCATGCTTCGTTCGCTACTATCTCGATACGTTTACCGACTCTAAATACAAACAAACACAGTTGCCAACAAGCAAGCGTTTGGTAATTCAAATGGTAATTACTGGCCATTAGAATATGGAAGTCCAAATCATACGTTATAATTTAGTCTTATTACGAAAGGGCGATGTTCTGCAAGTATCAGTGGAAGGCGGGTCTAACTGCGGCACACGGTATTCGTAATTATCCGTATGGTAATTCGGTTTGACTAATTTTGCATATCTTCTCTTTTCTTTTCTTTTTTTCTTTTTATTCTTCTTATGTTTATCCCTATTTTTTCTTTTCATTTCTCTCATCTCCCTCTCCTTCACGCCCACGTTCCCACCCTTTACTCCCTTTTCCCTTTTCCTTTTTCTCTTTCTCTCTCTTTCTTCCTCTTTCTCTTCTCTCCTCTCCCTTTTCCTCTTTCTCTCCCTCTTCCCTTCCCTCCTCTCTTTCTCACCTCCCTCTCTCTTAACCACCATTTACTCCCTTCGGCCAAAGCACCAACCTTGACCTACAAACCCCCACCCCCCACCTGCTACCTCCCACCCCTTGATCATCTCCGAAATAAGCGATTTTTCCCACGCCGGTTCGACCTGGTACTTGTCCCCGCCTTCACACGCTCCTGACCTCTGACCTGCTCGCCCTCCGCTCGTTGGAATTGGAAGGGTGGCGATAGAAGGGGGAGGAGAAGGAAGGGGCAGGGAGAATGAGAGGAGAGAGAGAGAGAGAAAAGGAGGGAAAGAAGGGGGGAATGGGAGGCAGGAGATGTAAGAGGAGGGAGGAGAAAGGGGAGGGAGGAAAAGAAGGAGGGAGGGAGGGAGAGAGGGGAACAGCGAGTGAAAGAAAGAATGGTGGAAACAGAATAAGACAGAGAGAGAAAACGAGAGCAGAAAACAAGCTTCAGAAGAAAGATAAGAAAGGAAAGGGAAACAGAAGAAAACGAAAGAGGAAAACTAGCGTCAGAGAGAAAGATAAGGAAAGAATGTAAGGTGAGAGAGAGACAAGAATGCTGACAGACGGAAGGATAATGAGACAGCGAAATGCACAAACCGAAAATATTCCACAACAAGGGGAGAAACCGAAAGAGAAAGAGAAAGGGAGAGAGAGTGAGAGAGGGGAGACAAGAGAAGGAGAAGGGGAAGGAGAGGGGGGGGTGAAGGGTCGAATTACCCCCCTTAGGACTAGAGTTACATCCTAAATTTACCGCAGTTACTCTTCGTTACGCAAATTCAGCACAGGGCCACGCGCGTTCACTCCAAAACGAACACTGCCAATACGGAAAGACAAATATTACTCAGTTTTCCCCAAAATACGTTTTCTTTGTATTCCTTTTCCGTTTTAATACCAGGTAACGGCCCGTGGCTTTGTGTTACAGTTTGTGTGGATTTGCTATATTTGTTTCAATGGCACTTTTAAAATCTGGATCTGGGTACAGAGTCCACGTTCTTTTTTTTCATTTTATTTTCCTTTTTTTAAGCCAGGAAAAGTGATTTTCTCCCGCTATTGATTCCATGACGGATGGGCGGTTTTCATCTTGCAAGTTGCGAAGCCTTATATCCTGCCGGCGAATTCCTGGAAAATGTTCTCTCCGTGAAATATAAAACCGAATAACCAATATAAAACCTCTTTCATTGTTGACAAGTCTTATAACCCAATACGGATGGACGCACACGCACAAAAAGAGCAGTTGTGTGCGTATTGATATTGGCTTCCATGTGCGTGTACTCTCGAGCCATGTGCGTACTGATATTGGCTTACATGTGCGTATACTCTCGAGCCATGTGCGTACTGATATTGGCTTACATGTGCGTATACTCTCGAGGGATAAAGAGTAGCCATGTGCGTACAGATATTGGCTTACACGCGCCCCATCTCACGTATGGGCATCCCTCGGGACCCATCGTCCAGGTGTCGAGAGGTAAAAGCGCGGGGATGTATGGTCGGAAATCCCCTTTCAAAAGGCCGCAAAATCGCCCAACTGTTACCTCGAAAAGCCCTCTACAGCGAGATTCTCAAAAAACATATTTCCCGCCACATCTTTTTTTTTTTGTTTTTGATTTTTTTTATCGTCTCTTCTAATATTTATCGAAGGATTAACAACATTACACAGAGTATTGTTATTACCTTTACCTCGAACAGAAACGTTGAACATACAAATGCAGTTATCCCACTAAAAAAGACAACGCTATTGTGTGATTTTCCAGTTTGTTATCAATCATGTTTTTTTTTTATTGTACACCTGCACATCATAACATAAAAAACATTATGACACATGTTACCAATACCAGAACTTTCTAACCTTAATTGCAAAAGTACACACGGACTGTCATCACAGTTGGGCTCCAGCAACGAGTAAAAAAGAAATTGTATTTGACCGGAACTTTTCTCCTCGAGGCGCCAACAACGCTGTTCTGAAATCTGACTCCTTTTAAGCTTCGAATTACCTGCCCCCCCCCTCCCCCTCCTCCCACCTCCACCGCCTCACCGCTGTCGACGTCTGCCTCTGAACAAAATATATTAAAATAATTCCTTGTGGACATCACTACACATGCGCGGTTGAATCTGATACCGTCGAGAAGAGGGAGAGAGGGAGGGGGGAGTGGGAGGGAGGAGGGCGGAAGGGAGAGAGGAGAAGCCATGCTGTCGAGCGATAGAGAGTCATCACCCCCCCAATCGTCATTAAGGCCATAATTACGAGGCAAACTTATCACGTTCTAGTCCTTATGATGCGTGTCGCGAATGTCCTTTTTATGCTCGGTCCCCAAAGACACACGTCTCCGTTTTCTTCTTGTCAAGATTTGAAGGGATACTGTGTCATTTTTTGCATCGCGTTAATTGGGATCACTTTGTTCTCGCTAGAGCCGGGAGCGCTCTAAATGGAATGGGAAGACGGTAGCGATAAAGCAATAAAAAAAAACCTACAAGTTAAAGAGAGAACAGTTTCCATCATCAAAGACTAAAGGAGACAAAATCTACAAAAATCAGTGAACAAAGGGCTTGATCTGGAGGCCCTACCAAGAGACTGATCTTGCGGGAGAGAAAATAAACAAGACAAGCACTGCGGGAAAGGAAAATAACTTTAGGCCAGCTGGGAACACACGGCCCGACAAGCACGCCTCTGAGATTAATGTACGGTAGTGATCTGCGTAACAGATATGTTAGGGAGGTGGAGGGAGAGCCAGGAAAGAACTGGAGACTTGAGAGAGAGAGAGAGAGAGAGAGAGAGAGAGAGAGAGAGAGAGAGAGAGAGAGAGAGAGAGAGAGAGAGAGAGAGAGAGAGAGAGAGAGAGAGAGAGAGCAACAGACAGGAGCAGTGAGAAACAGACAAACAGAGGACACAGAAAGAAAACACACCACGAGAGAGAGAGAGAGAGAGAGAGAGAGAGAGAGAGAGAGAGAGAGAGAGAGAGAGAGAGAGAGAGAGAGAGAGAGAGAGAGAGAGAGAGAGAGAGAGAGAGAGAGACAGAGAGAGAGAGACAGACAGACAGAGAGAGAGAGACAGAGAGAGACAGACAGACAGAGAGAGAGACACAGACAGACAGACAGACAGACAGACAGACGCAGAGAGAAATACTGAATGTCACACTTAACAGACAGCTGACACCGCAAAGCAACAATCTATCCATCACACGCACCCCATTCCCTGCCGAGATGAGCTGATACCGCACGCCGCCATAAATCGCCCAGGCTCACTCCCAAGCACATGTTTCAGTACAAGCAATTATCCCACACGCACGTAGCCTCGCAAGCATGTACAGTGTTACAGTACAAATCCATAGATACAATTGCGTCACAGATGTGCGTGACGTTGGCAAGCACGTGCTTCGTATCCTTGAGACTGAAGCAAGTATTGTTTCGAAGTTTGACTTTTTTTTTAAGTTCTTGGCTCAAAGGAATCACTCAGGCGGTATGAATCACTTCTCTCGGACCTTAGAGGATAATTAATATCCTTCTCTCTGTCAGAAAAAAGGTAGGAGAAGGAAGAAGAACAAGGAAAAGATGATTATGGCGAAAAAGAAGCAATACAATGTGCTCCTCATCGATGGAAAAAAAAAATAATAATAAAAAAAAAAAAATATCCATAAAACAAAAATAAACAAGTAAAAAAAAATCACAAACCCGACCACCAAACAAACAAAGGAAGTAACTAAGCATTTCCCCAACTGCTCTTGGAGTGAATGACTAAGGGTGCATTTATGCGTACATGAGTGTCAGGGGCATTCATGTTTACCACCACGAATTTAAGTAACAAAAGGATGTTTAAAAAAATGTGTCCGCATCTAATAACTATCCTAAGAGAAGATAAAATAAAAAAAAATTCAAGACCTCATATAATCCAATTGAAGTAGAATTATCGTTAATAAAAATGATGGTGAAATCTAAACGCTTCCAGACGCTCATTTGTTCTCTCTCCTCCCGGTTTGAACTCGGGTCGCGAGGGCCGGAAAAATACAGCAACAAAAACGGCGACTGAACGGGACTTTCTCTTTGACACAGATCCATGTCCTGTCTCGCAATATATATCCATCAAATATAAATAAAAATGAATTAACTATTCTTTTTCCATGCGTTCACACAAACAAACACTATATACATACACACACAAAATACGCGCATACAAAAAAACAGACACACGCACACTTTCAAGGGCGTGAACATGGTCAATATTTGCAGCGTGATGACGTCATGACTGAAGACAATGACATCATTATACTGAATCTGGACACTTGCCAGTTTCTACGAGAGAGAGAAAAAGGGAAAGGGGAAGAAAAAAACAGAAATAGAAAAGAAAAAAGACTTATATATATATATATATATATATATATATATAGAGAGAGAGAGAGAGAGAGAGAGAGAAGAGAGAGAGAGAGAGAGAGAGAGAGAGAGAGAGAGAGAGAGAGAGAGAGAGAGAGAGAGAGAAGAGAAGAGAAGAGAAGAAAAGGGAAAGAAACGAAGAGAGAGAAGAGAAGAGAAGTGAAAAGAAGAAATAGAAAAATAAAGAAGAGAAGAGAAGTAAAAACGAAGTGAAACGAAGGAAAAGGAAAAACGAAGTGAAGAGAAAATGAGAGAAGAGAAGAAAAGAGAAGCTAGGAAAAAAACACACACGCAGATCCCCTGAAGCGAAACTGGGAAACCGTTGACTTAGATATTCAGTCCGTGTTCCTTCTTCCCATTTTCTTTCTCGTATATGACTTTCCGATACGCAGCGTTGATAAAAGAGAAAGAGAAAGAATGATGATAATAATAATAATAATAAAGCAGAAGAATAAATAAGAGAAAGATTAAAACAAGCATTTGTCTCGCGGTCCTCAAGAGATCCGGATTTTTCAGCGGGGAACAGATTTCAGCCGGAACAGATCCCTTCGTGTAAATACAGACGAGAGAACTTCAGTGGGATCGGGACTCCTTCCACTGCCCCGTCGGCTTATTTTTATTTAATTTTCTTGTTTTTTATTTATTTTTTGTTTTGTTTTTTGCGTGATTCTATGAGTCATCCTTCTCATTCTTCCGTTTTCTTTCGTTCTTTTTTTCTTCTTCTCTGACGTCATTTGTCTCTTACAATCACTCGCTGTTCTTTTTTTTCCTATTCCCAATTTCCTTTTTTCTTTACCCCTTTCCTCTCTTTACCTTTCTTCTCTTCCCTTTCATTTTTTTTCTTTTCTTTTTGTTCATACGCCTTCCAGCGGAGAAGCCTCAGGCGAAGCGATAAATCTTATACAACGTAAAAAAAGAAAGAAGAAGAAAAAAGGGCTTATCAACTTAAGGGAAAATCTGCATAATAAAAGAATCCATTTTTTGAATAAAACAATAAAGAGCCCGCGGGAAAGTGTTATAAATGTTACTCAAAAAATGTAAATGGCAAACGATAATAAATACTAAAATAAACTACTTTACCTACAACAATAATAATCTGAATAACAGTAATAGAATAATAATATATAAAAAAATAATAATAATAATAATAATAATAATATAATAACAAAATAATAATAATAATAATAATAATAATCCTAAACACATCTCACAACTAACAATAATGATGATGATGAGAATCATCCGGATACTATTTCTAATAACAGCATTAATAATCCATAAAAATAGATCTTAACTACTAATAATGCAAATAAATAGAATGTCCGCGCCCCCCCTCTCTCTCTCCTCCACAGAGAGACGACAACTGATAGCAGGAGGGGATGAGTCATCGTCGTCTGGCCCCGGAAGAGCACTCTCTCCTTCCAAGAAACGTCTTTCAAGAGATTAAGAGTTAAAAAATCATATCTAAGGCACTTTAAAAGACCTTCCTGCAGGGCTTCTGGCAAGATATTGAGATCAAGTATGACTGTGGGACTTGGGGTGATTTCGGGGTTGGTGTTACTTCTTCTCTTTCTCTTTTTATCTTTCTTTTCTTTTCTTCTCTCTTCTCTTCTCTTCTTTCATTCTCTCAGTATCTCTTTTCTTTCTCTCTCTCTTTTTCTTTTTTTCTTTCTTTCTTTCTTTTTTTCTTTCTTTCTTTCTCTCTTTTTCTTCTCTCTCTCTCTTCTCTACATTCACCTTCCCTCCATCCTCCTCTCTCTTAATTTTTCTCTCTCTACCCGCTCCCTCTTCCTCTGCCTGTTAGTTAATTCGCCACTTCTCTCTCTCTCTCTCTCACTTACCCCTCCATACTCCCATACGTTCCCTCATTCTCCCTCTGCTTCCTCTCCCATCTCCGTGCCATTCAGAATCTTCACACCCATTTCTCTTCTTCATCCCTTTATCTCTCCATCCCCGTCGCGTTCATTCCCCACCCCTCTCCCCCCCTTCCCCATTCCCCGTCCCTCCCCTCCCCTCTCCCCCTCCCCCATTCCCCGTCCCCATCACCCTCCCCTCCCCTCCCCGTCCATCCAAATCCCCTCGGAGTTTTCCCCTCATCGTTCTCCCTTCTTCCCCCAACGCCGAGCCCGGGACGCAGGGCTGGTTGCCATGACGACGGAGGCTGCTGTCGCCGCTCGTCTCTCGCGGACTGGCTTGTAGGGGCGTTCTCCAAGCCTCGTTCCCGGCGCTCGACTCCCTTGTCTGCCAGCGAGGGCGTTCGGCTGGCGTCCTTTTTGCTGCCGCTCTTGCCCGACGAAGGTTTCACAAGGGGGGAGGGGGGGGGATTTCGTTTTCTTTTTTTTCGGCGAGGTCCTTCGGGCGATGTCGTGCATGTTGGGTTTGGTTAAATCTTGTTATTTGGTTATTTAGTTATCACTACTTTACATCTTTCATCTTACGCATTTGGTCTCTCGTCTCTCGGTTTCTTGTCCCTCTGTCTCCACCCAACTCCTCTCTCTCTCTCTCTCTCTCTCTCTCTCTCTCTCTCTCTCTCTCTCTCTCTCTCTCTCTCTCTCTCTCTCTCTCTCTCTCTTCTCTCTCTCTCTCTCTCTCTCTCTCTCCTCTTCCCTCTTCCATTTCCACAATTCTCTCCCTGTCTCCCCCCCTTCCCCTCTCCGTCTATTTCCACACCTTCTCATCACTTCATACCGTCTCTCTCCCTCACATCTCACATGTCTCTCATAGTTGCCTCAGGTACACCGCTAATTGGGTTATTCTTCGCTGTTTGTGCCAGACCAGCCCTCGCCACACGCCTTCTTCGCTGTCATTTCGCGGACACTCTCATCACGCGAAGGAGCGTTACGCAGAAAATACGCAGACAGGGGAACAGACACACAGGCATTCGGACAAAAATACATACACAGACATTCAGACAAAGAACACACACACAGACAAACATTCAGATAAAAAAACACATGCATACACACACACAGACATTCAGACAAAAAAGACATGCACACAGACATTCAGACAAAAAAACACATGCACACACACATATTCAGACAAAAAACACATGCACACACACACACATATTCAGACAAAAAAAATGCACACACAAACAAACACCCTCATACCAGTACAAATATTTGCCTAAGCAATTCTCATCCCTTGTTCTATTTTCCTTCATCTCTCTTTTTATTTCTTTAAATCATTCTCTTCTCTCTGCGTTCCAAGAAATCGCCGACTGGGGGTGAAGCCTTGTTTACGTTAAGTTGTATCGATTTCCCCCTCTTGACAAGCCTCATTTAGGCTTCTATTGACAACCGCTAATGATGGAAAGCCTTAAAAGTATTATCGATCCACCTTGATTTATGACTTAGAAGAAGCACCCTGCTGCCCATATGGGAAAAAATAACAGGCAATAATAATAGAAGACGAAATAGATGGGGATGAAGGAGAAGGAGGAGGAGGAGGGGGAGGAGGAGGAAGGAGGAGGGGAGGAGGAGGAGGAGGAAGAGGAGAAGAGGACGAGGAGGACGAGGAGCAGGACGAGAAGAGGAGGAAGAGGATAAGAGAAGAAGAAGGAGAAGAAGAAGAAGAAGGAGAAGTAGAAGAAGAAGAACAACAAAACGAACAACAACAAGGGAGGAGGAGGAGGAAGAGAAGGAAGGAGGAGGAGGGGATGAGGAGGAGGAGTAGAAGAACTATTCTAAAACAAGCGCCTAAGAGTAAACATGCTATACCGCATGTTAATAAACACAGCCACGCATGCATATTCATGACTTTGGACTCGAATGTTCTTATCAAATAAAAAGCCTAAGGCGGAATGCATCTTGAATCTCATTTGTAATCCTGAATTTGCGAAACTCCCCTCACATACCCCCCCCCTCCCCCACCGCCCTCCCGGCTGTTCCCTTAACCACCCCTCTCCCTCCCGCTGTTCCCTTCACCCCACTCCCCCCTCCCCGGTGTTCCCTTCGCCCCCTCCCTCCCTCCGACCGACTGTTAACACTTGCGCAACAGAGCAATGAGGGAGAGCAAGTGGCCGGCAGACTGTTCGCGGTTGATGCCGAATACTGCGCTCTTACACATATTTTTAGCCACTTCTGAAGCTATGATAAATATGGGATAAAATAAATCCTCCACTGTGTGAATAATGCGAAAGTGGAAATGTCTCCACTGTGGCGAAATCATTCCTCTGAAAATACAGTCCAACTCGGCGAGGCCGGCGGCTCCAGGGTCCCAACGCGCGACATATTGGACGAGTGACCGTCTGCGGGACAGGCCTTTGTGGGGTCGAATCCTTCTATTGTCCCGCCCTCGAGGGTTCAGATCCTCGCATGGCAGCGGAGGGGGATCTGACCCACTTGTTCGGCCGCCTCTCACAATGGAGGGGAGTGCGAAACTAAATATTATTACTTCCCGATAGAGTTTCCGCGTAATATGGCTGGGTTTCGCTACAAAAACAAAAACAACTGACGGTCTTTTTTTCCGTGGAGAAATGAGCTGTGCCTCGGGGAGTCATTTAAAAAAAGACAATTATAAAAGTGCGATCCCGTTGGCTCAGCACTCATTAACGGAAGACGTAAGAATATGCTTAGCTGAGGGTAATTATCAAGGAATCACCCCGAGAAAAGTGCATAAGCTTCCTTCCCTTAATTATTTTCCCTGTGATCTCATTATAAAATTTTACCGTCGTAATCCTTTCTCTTGTCTTTTCACTTCCTCCTTCATTCGCCCTCTCCCATCACCCAGTTTTCTTCTCCTTTTACCTCTCATCACAAACATGTACATTATCATCATTCATTCTCTCATTCTTCATTGTGTTCTCTGAGCTATCTTTATCCTTATCTTCATGCTAATCTCACACACACGTACTTTACATTCTGTCTATGCCTCCTCCATCTCCCCTTCGGCCATATTTTCCCCTTTCTTTTGTCTCCATTCTCATCTATCCGTATTAACGCTCCGCCCCTCCCCCCACCCATGTCCCCATCCCCCACCACCAAGGGTACCCATAATCCTCATAGGTCTTTCATGGTCTACCCTGCTGTCCGTATGCCTTCTCGCCTCACCCCTTCATCCTTCATGTACACTTGCTTTCATATTCTCAGTGCTTTGATGTTTGCCTTTCTTTTTTTCTTTCTTTTTCGTTTTTTACATTAGTCTCAATCTGTCATTCTCTTTTCCCTTCTTTTCTGTCTGTCTGTGTCTCTGCCTCCCCTCCCCTCCCATCTCTCTCTCTCTCTCTCTCTCTCTCTCCTCTCTCTCTCTCTCTCTCTTCTCTCTCTCTCTCTCTCTCTCTCTCTCTCTCTCTCTCTCTCTCTCTCTCTCTCTCTCTCTCTCTCTCTCTCTCTCTCTCTCTCTCTCTCCACTTATTTATCCTAACTGACCTCATTATTACAGTTCTACACATCATCAATCTCATTATCCTCCTTTTCTTTCCCCGCACGCTTTCCACGTCCATTCTCTCCGTCCCCCATCTCTCCCTTCCTCCCTCCCTCCCTCCCTCCCTTTTTCACAATCCCTCATCAGCCACACTTTGTGACTGTGACATTGGACGGTGGAAATTATGCCTCGACCCCACAATATGGCGGGGGACTCGGCTTCCATATTCCTCTGCCATCTTCCCCTAGCTCCCCTTCCTACTCCCCTTCTCTCTTCCCTTCCCTGTCCCTTCTTCCCCTTCCCCTCCCTTCCCCTTCCCCCCCCTTCCCCTTCCCCTACCCTTCCCCCACCCTTCCCCCCCCTTCCCCTTCCCTTCCCTTCCCTTCCCCTAGCCACCCTTCCCCTTCCCTTTCCCCAGCCCCCTGCGTCTCTCCGAGGCTCCCTTTGGACGCCCTGCACCGCCCGTCGACTCTGAAAGGGACCTCATTCCAAAAGCCCTTCATCTCCTTCCCTATATTTCAGTCTGTCCTCTTTGGTGTTCCCTCTTCCAGACCCATTTGCATCCTTTTCTTGCTTCTCTTTGCTCGTTGGTTCTGAACCCCCCCCCTTCCCCTCTTCCTCCACCACGTCCCTTCCTTCATCCCTCCCTTTCTTTCGCTTTTTTGCTCCCCTTTTCTCTTTTCCCTTCTTCTCGGCCTCCTCTCTTCCTTAACCCTCTTTCTCTCTCTCTCCGTCGCCCTCCTTTCTCCCCTTCCCCTCCAATTCGTCATCCTGAGTCCAGTCTAATGATTCTATTGAAAAGTGGAATTTCCGGCCAAATGGCAGCTCGGGAATCGCAGTTTCCGACCCACTCGCGAATCTGGAATTTTCACAGCCGACCGACCGCGCAAAAAATGGGGATTCGTATGAAATGTAATACACGTTTAACACAAATTATATGGTGGATGTATATTTGTGTTGTTGTGTGTGTGTGTGTGTGTGAGAGAGAGAGAGAGAGAGAGAGAGAGAGAGAGAGAGAGAGAGAGAGAGAGAGAGAGAGAGAGAGAGAGAGAGAGAGAGAGAGAGAGGAGAGTGAGAGAGAGTTGTGTTGTGTGTGTGTGTGTGTGTGTGTGTGTGTGTGTGTGTGTGTTTTGCTACAGAGACGTATAAAAAGTCAGGATAAGGAAAGAGGTAATCTACATTTTTCGATGACCTGGCAAACCGAGGAAAAAGATCGAAGGTTTCCATTTCCACCAGACCGAGGTGGAGGAATGGATGGGTGGAGGAGAAAGGGGTGAAGGGGTGGGGGTGGAGGGGGGTTGGCGAGAGACCTTCAACTCCGCGATTCAGAAAAATCGATTGAGTTTTGGCAACCTCGTGCCTCCCGAGAGCAGCTGGAAAAGATACATAGATAAACGCTTATCTTCATGTCGGCCGGATGTGTGGGTGGGGTTATTAAGGTGTCACTGGTTATCTTCTGCACAATCAGAATTTGTATTAAAATCTTTCCAACAATAATAAAAATAAAGATGTTGCTATCTTATCTCCTTCTGATAATCTAATCGACTCAACTATTTAAACCTCCTGTAGTTATCACACCTCAAAGCCTCCCTTCCCCTCCCCTTACCCCCTTCCCCCTAGCCTTACCTCACCAAGACGCATAAAAAAGACAAAGACGCAAACATTTCCTTAAATCGTGACCGCCGACCGTAAGGAAGAGCCAATGTCAGGAAGGGTTAAAACAAGAAAAAATAAAACAAATCCTTAGGGGCGCATAAAACCGGAACTGAACCTCCACGACTCTGCTTCAACTCAGAGGAGAGTCTAGTGCAACCTCTCCCGAGTACGACCGAGCCCGGAAGCCTACCTGCTGGCCTGTGGCTTGGCTGTCGGATTGAAGCCCAGCCGACTGGATGGCCTTCCATGTTTTATACATTTTTATTCCTTCTCGTTATCCCTTCTAGCCAACGTATCATGCAATTTTCATGTTTTGTACATTTGGAGAAAAGACCTAAACCCATTTTTTTAAAACTCATTTCCACCCATTTATTTATTTGTAATTATTTCTTTTTGGAGAGTAAAAAGGCAGCTAAGCACCTGGTAGCAGCCTCAGGACATCTCCGGAAGGCGCCTCGACCTGAAGGCGGAGGCAGCGAGGGCGGTCCGGAAAGGGAGGGTCTTAAGCCCGACCTCAACAGGAGCTCAAGACAAGGAGCAGGAGGTCTTGGCGTGTCTCTTTCTCTTTCTTTTCCTTCCGTTTCTTCGCGTTTATTCTAGATCTGGATTGGTGTTTGTCTTCTTCCCTTTCTCTCTTTCCTCTTTCTCTTTATTTTCCTCCCGTTTCTTCGCTTTCATTCTAGATCTGGATTGGTATTTGTCTTCTTCCCCTTCTGTCTTTCTTCTGTTTTTCTATCCATGGATATTTATAAATTTCCTCGTGCTGTCTAAAAGGCAACATATCAAGATAACTTCTTCCCAGAACACAGGGAAGAAAGTCGTACCTTTTGTGAATTTTCTTTTCTATCCCTCCCGCCCCTATCCCTCCCCCTATCCCAGCCACCACTACGACGCCCTGACTTTATCTTTGCGCGTTCTTTGCAGGAATTTCAAGAAGTTTGAAGGCCAGTCGCGCGCAAGGGTTGTCGAGCCTACGGGGACAATGCCAAGGTAAGAAAATCTGACCTTTAACATTAGCTGCCGTTATTTCGATTCTATCTTTCTGTCTCTGTCTCTTTCCCTTCTGTCTCTGTCTCTGTCTCTTCCCTCTTCTCTGTCTCTCTGTCTCTTCCCTTCTGTCTTGTCTCTGTCTCTTTCTCCTTCTTCTCTGTCTCTGTCTCTTTCCCTTCTGTCTCTGTCTCTGTCTCTTTCCTTTCTGTCTCTGTCTCTGTCTCTTTCCCTTCTGCTCTGTCTGTCTCTCTTCTCTGTCTCTCTCTCTTCTCTGTCTCTGTCTCTCTATCTCTATCTCTATCTCTATCTCTGCCTTCCGTATCTTTTCTAATCTGACCTACATTATACTTTCTTACTTTTCACCTTATTTCGCCTTGATGTTTACAGAATTCTTATCCACTGATTATCTTTTTTATCTACATCTCTTTCTTCCCCATTATTTCTGTTACGTTATCACCTACTCCCTCCCGCGGGTATCTTCATCTCTTACTTTTTCTCTTGTTTCCTCGACCACACCAGAATTCCATCGCCCCCCCCCCCCTCTCCACGCCTCTCTTGCCTGCCCCCTCGGATTCCTGAACCCTCTTCGTTTTCCGCCCTAACGCCCATTCCAATCCCTTGTCCCTCTCTCTCTCTCTCCCATTCCTCCAATTCCATCCACTCCTCCACTATTCTCCTTCCACCAACCACCTCTTACCCACCTACCACCTCCCCCCTTTCCAATCTCCCCTTCTTCCACCTTGCCACCCTTACCTTCCCTCTACTTCCCTTCCCCCACCCGCCACCATATCACCCTCCACCATCACGTAGATCTATATTCTAGTCTGGCGTAGGCCTAGGGGCGTCCGTGAGGGGTAATTTCTTCCAGGACTTTTGTTCAGCTTCGTTCTGGAGCAAGGCGTCACGCCCGCTTCGTATAGGCTTTTGCCTTCTTATCGGGCACTGGTTCGTTTCACTCTTCTTTGTTTGTGCTTCTGGCTTGTTTGTGTGGTTCTGGTTTGTTTGTGGTTCTGGTCTGTTTGTGATTTCGTTGTTTGTGCGGTTCTGGTTTGTTAGTGGTTCTGTTTGTTTCTGTTACTGTTTCTTGTGTCTTCGATGTATCAATCTCTATTCTATTCCACTCGTTCTCGTCCTCTGTCTCTTTCCCCTTCTATCTTTTCTCTCTCTTTTCTTCCTCTCCTCCTCCCATTGCTTCAACACCTTCTCCACCCATTTCTCTCTCCCCCTACACGTAAAACAAAAGAAAGAAAATGCGAACGTAAGAGTACAAGAAAAAGAGAAAAGATTTCGTTCCTCCCTCCCCTACCCCCCACCCCCAACCCGCACACACACACACACACACACACACACACACACACACACACACACACACACACACACACACA
>NW_020870381.1:96914-101914 GCF_003789085.1 Penaeus vannamei
TTGACTTTTTTTGTTATTATTTGGCAATTATGTTTTTTTTTATCAGGTTTTGGTTGGACTTCGGTGTAGCGTTATTATTTCGGAATATCTTTATATCGATGAAATTAGATCAAACAATTTATCAATATTTCAATCCCGGCATCTTTCTATTTACTCTTTCTACCTTTTTTGTTTATCCAATTTTCCCCTTTGTATCTTTATTTCATCTTTTTCAATTTTCTTTGCCCCCGTTCCTGGCCCTACGGAAAATTCCTGCACCCTTTTATAGTTCCGAAAAAAAATCTTGGACCGTATCTACCTCTCCCGCTCGTCATCCCCCCTAGAATTCTCCCTTTGTTGTCTGTCTGTCTTGCAACTCCCCCCCCCCCAACCCCCAAACTCCACCCCAATTTCCTTTCCCCGTAAAAAATGCGACTTTTTCCCCCTGTTACTTCAGTGTCCAGTTTCTATGGTTGTTCTAGAATTCCATTTCTCTGTCTCTCTGGGTCTCTCTCTCTTCTCCCTCTCATCTCTCTCCCTCTCCTCTTCTCTCCTCTCCTCTCCGTCTCCTCTCCCTCTCCTCTCCTTCTCTCCTCTTCCCTCTCCCTCTCCCCTCCCCCTCCCTCTCCTCTCCTCTCCCTCTCCACTCTCTCTCCCTCTCCTCTCCCTCCCCTCTCCCTCTCCTCTCCCACTCACTCCCCCCCCCTCCCCCCACTCCACTCCACTCCCACTCCCCTCCTCCTTATCCCTATCCAACCCCCCATTCGCTAGGCCTCTCCCCTCACCCACCTCCAGCAGCCAGGTAGACAGATACGCGGGCGCTGCTATTGATCCCCGCCTGACTTTTCCGGCGTCTTATGGACAAGAGATCAACTGAGGCGTGAAAGTGGGCGGCTGGGCGAGTGCGTACGCCTGCGGACCGGATGCCTGGCGGGGGGGGGGGGGGTGAGAAGGAGGTGAGAGGGAGGGTGGGTGAGAGGTGTGAGAGAGAGGAGAGAGAGAGAGAGAGAGAGAGAGAGAGAGAGAGAGAAGAGAGAGAAGAGAGAGAGAGAGAGAGAGAGAAGAGAGAGAGAGAGAGAGAGAGAGAGACAGACAGACAGACAGACAGACAGACAGACAAAGACAAAGACGAGAAAGACACCAAATCACCCCCCCCCCCCCCCCGCGCGCGCCACACACACACACAAAAGAAAATAAAAACAAAACTAAAAATAAATGACACATCCCTCCGAACACCTTCTAACAGCCTCCGGGGTGACGAGCTGAGAGGCCCGTGATGAGGCGTCAGAGGACAGGACACGCCCACTAGAACACGCACGAGGAAGAACAATAACAATCTCTTTTTCCGGAGGACAACGCTGTCACGATTTCCCTTTAATAAACCCGTCGGAAAATCTCGCGAGGAAAATGCAATGAGTGAGATTTTTTTTCTTTTTCTTTTCTTTTAATTTCATTTTTTCTCTCTCTCTTCTTCGGTGTAAATGAGCTAATGATTGAAGGTGCTAATTGCTTTTCTTGTGTTTTTTTTTTTCTTTTCTTGGTTTATTTTTAATTCCGGCCGTGTTATGTGCAGGTTATGTCCGAATCTTCTGTACGTTATCATTACTATTATCAACAATATCAATAATATTGTCATTATCATCCACATTATCATTATTATCATTATCAATATTATCAATATCATATCATCATATATCATCATTATCAATATTATCATTATCATTATCAATCATTATCATTATCATTATCAATATTATCATTATCATTATCAATATTATCATTATCATTATCAATATTATCATTATCATTATCATTATCAATATTACATAAATATTCATTAAGTGCCATTCCCATTCAGTATAATTACTTCACGATACAAAAATCTACACATCAAACGCTAGCATTTTATCATTAACCTGGAAAAAATATCACTGCTGAACCTGTAATTAAGAGAAAAAAACTAATCCTAAAATTCCCTCGCTGCATTGCCCCCCCCCCACCCCACAATCCCACACCCCTTCTCTCCCTCTCACACAAGCGCACCCTTCGCCCTCCCTACACAACACTACCACCATTCCCCCCCGTCTGCCCACACACCTCCACACTTCCCCTATAGAAGTAGGAGTCTTTTTCTTCTCCTTTTTTCTTCTTCTTCTTCTTCTTCTTCTTCTTCTTCTTCTTCTTCTTCTTCTTCTTCTTCTTCTTCTTCTTCTTCTTCTTCTTCTTCTTCTCCCTCCTCCTCCTCTACCTCATCCTTCTCCTCCCCCTCCTCCTCCCACTCCTCCTCCTCCTCCTCCTCCTCAAGGAAACACCGAGGTGGCAACAACTAATGAGCTGACTCGACAAAGGTGAGACAAGGAAAGAGAATGAAGTGGGGGAAGAAAAGAATGAAGGAGAATTAAGTCGAGGAAGAAAGGAGCAAGGAAGTGGAGGAAGAATGAAAGGAAAGAAGGGAAGGAAGGAAGGAGGAAGGAAACGTCTTGCCCTGTCGATCTGTTCTTCACCTGCAGATGGCGCCAGGCATAGGGAGAAGAACCAATGAGAGAGATGAGAGAGAGAGAGAGAGAGAGAGAGAGAGAGAGAGAGAAGAGAGAGAGAGAGAGAGAGAGAGAGAGAGAGAGAGAGAGAGAGAGAGAGAGAGAGAGAGAGAGAGAGAGAGAGAGAGAGAGAGAGAGAGAGAGAGAGAGAGAGAGAGAGAGAGAGAGAGAGAGAGAGAGAGAGAGAGAGAGGGACTAATGACCGATAGCAACGCCGACAGAATGAGTCTGGTGGAGAAAGAAGTGACTCAGGCAGCAACACGACTCCACTTGCAACACTTCCTTTGCTTCATGATAAAGGCTTTTAAAGTGTCCAAGCTAACAAGACAAGTTCTTTATTTCACTCTTTCTGCCCTTCCTTCTTTCTCTCTTTCGCTTTTGCTCTCTCTCTCTCTCTATCTCTCCCTCCCTCCTCCTCCCTCCCTCCCTCCCTCTCTCCCCTCCCTTCCTCTCCTCTCTCTCTCTCTCTCTCTCTCTCTCTCTCTCTCTCTCTCTCTCTCTCTCTCTCTCTCTCTCTCTCTCTCTCTCTCTCTCTCTCTCTCTCTATCTGTATATTTTACATGTCGTACCATCTCTACTTCTCTCCCCTTTCACATTAAGTTCCTCGTTAATGTGTTCTCTATTTGCTAAACTCTCCCTTTGCAGTCCATATTACCTATTTCCCTCTCGTCCCCTTCCATTTCTTCTTTAACCCATCATATCTTTCCCTTCCTCTCCTCCCCTCCTATTTCTTGCCTCTCTCCTCTTCTCTCTCTCTCTTTCTCTTTCTCTTTCTCTCTATCCCCCCCCCCACCGTTACTCTCCCGATTCCCCGGCGTCCAAAAACAAGAATCACTCTGCCTTCTATTGATATTATGACAGCTGATAGTAGTTGTAACTTGTTTATTGATGATACCCGAGAGCCTCCGATTTAATTGGGGTTGCCGGCCTGGCCAGTCTCCCGCCCGCCAGCTTGGGTCACAGGGGTCAAAGGTCAAATCAGTGAGGGAGGAGAGGGATTCAAGGTCGTAGGAAGGAGACGCCGCGGGTGGAGAAAGAGGGAGGAAGTGAGGAGAGGGGAGGGAGAGCGAAAGAAAGACATAGATCGATAGATGGAGCGGGAGAGGGGAATGGAGAAGGTGAGGGAGGGAGAAGGAGAAGGAGAGGGAGAGGGTGAGAGAGTGAGAAAGTCTTAACTCTACCACACCCCATTTTTTATATTCTTTCTTTCTTAACTCTTATTATTGTATCATAAACAGTCACTGCGTTTTTTTTTCGTTTTCATTATCATTAATTCTCTGCTGCCCTTATCCTTGTATTTAAATGTATCTTCTTCATCTCCACTTCATTTTTTTTCTTCTCCAATTTTATCAACTTCATTTCAATCTCTCACCCCCCCCCGCCACTACCTCCTCTCCCTCCCTCTTTTTAAAAAAAAATGCAACATGCAACAGAACGCAAACGCAGCCTGCATGACCTTCACACAACGACCACCCTTCCGCTACATGGCCAAAGGGTCGTTCGTGCAATACCACCCATGGGGGAAACTTGGCCAAAGCGAGTGGAGGGTGGCTTAGCACTGTTTAGACCCCGGTGTGTGGCCTTTTACATTCGCATTAAGTGGTTGTTTGATGGGACATGATGTGGTGATATGCTGGGATGGGGAACTCGGGATAATGTGGTGATGTGGAGCTGTGGCTAATGAGTGGTGGAGCTTTACTGATAGATTTGTTTTGGTGTGGATCTTGTGGAGTTGTGGTGATGTGGTGGTGTGAAGCTGCTTTATACCAACGAGCTAAAGTGATGTGATCATGGGGTGATGTGGAAGTGTGGAGCTGTGGTGATGAGCTTTGGTGATGTTGAGCTGTGGTGACACGGAGCTGTGGCAATGAACTGTGGTGATGTGGAGCTGTGGAGCTATGGAGCTATGGAGATGTGACCATGGGGTGGTACGGAACTGTGGTACTGTGGAACTGTAGAACTGTGGTGATGTGGCTATGTGATAGTGTGGTGCTGTGATGATGTGGAGATGTGGCAATAAACCGTGGTGATGTTGAGTTGAGCTGATAGTCCCTATTGACGTAGAGTTGTGGTGACGACAGTAGTATGAGGAATGCAAGTGGCTGCAATTGTTATCAGTATCATTGACGTATTCATGTAAAGGGAAATACTAATCTGACTATCAACGCCCACTCACGCCCACCCGCCCACCTTGTCCCTTAACCTACTTTCTCAACCGACCTCTTATTCCATAGCGCTACTTTGTTCTCTCTCTCTCTCTCTCTCTCTCTCTCTCTCCTCTCTCTCTCTCTCTCTCTCTCTCTCTCTCTCTCTCTCTCTCTCTCTCTCTCTCTCTCTCTACCCCTCACACTCACTCACTTACACTTACACCACACACACACACACACACACACACACACACACACACACACACACACACACACACACACACACACACACACACACAACACACACACCATCGCCCTCTAACTGTAAAGGTCTTGC
>NW_020870381.1:106914-109414 GCF_003789085.1 Penaeus vannamei
CACACACACACACACACACACACACACACACACACACACACAACACACACACACACACACACACACACACACACACACACACACACACACACACACACAAACACACACACACACACACATACACACACACCCTAGACAGAAGAAGAGAGAGACACACACCACACACACACACACATCCTAGACAGAAGAAGAGAGACCACACACACACATACACACACACCCTAGACAGAAGAAGAGAGACACACACGCACACACACACACACTATCCTAGACAGAAGAGAGAGACCACACACGCACACACACACACACATCACTCTCTCTCACACTCAACACAACTCACACACACAGCTCTCATCTCCTTTCTCTTCACACATCACAAACACAATTATCACACACACAGACGCACGTCTCTCTCACACTCTACAAACATCAGCAATGCGACATTAGGGCTGTCGAGCGCACAAGCGCTAGACAGAAGGAAAGAGAAAGATATTTTTATAATGAACAGGGAGAGAACGCAAACACTACCTTGAAACAGGTACATTCTTGCGTGATCCAAGCCCTCACGTAAAGGAACAGTGTGGAGAAAATAACAGGCGGATGGTCTAGGGAGGTGAGGTATGAGACTTTTGGTTCTTTATCAGAGGTTAGTCTATATTTATTTCATAATAAGTACCCTACTAAATTATGAGTACCATCATCCCTTATTCATCTATATAAATCGCCTCAAATTAATCTTTTATCTAGATAAATAGAAAAAGTACGATCCACGTGCCAATATTCTTATAATTCCTCCACCAAAAGCACACGATCACACTGCACAACCCAGAACACCGAGCAACTCGCCTATTACTCTCCAAGCAGTCGAAGACTAAACTCAGAAGAAAATAAAGCTATGGATGGGCTGACGAAATGCAAGGACACAACACCTTTCCAGCAATTCTGCCATAATATAGTTATAATAGAGAAATCTTAATACTGTAATATATTAGCTTAGAGTAATAAGTAATATGCAAAAACTTTGGATCTGTATGATGCAATAACTGTTAGATATAATTAGTAACACTTGTTACATTATATATAAGTCATAAAATTAATCTTTAATTAATCACTCTACTCTCATTGCGACTAAGAGGAGTAATAAAATTCTAATATGCGAATTACAATTAACCGTTTAGTATATAAGTATATATTATACTTATATATATGGAAAATTGGAGATTGCATATTATATCTTTTAATTAATAAACTAAATACACCATATGAGAGAGATCGTATGAAATATTAATACTTTACGATTAAATAATACTTTATTTCTAATTTGAACCAATGAGGTATTTTATATATATCCAATTAATCTCATCTCTCTCTTACTCTACTATCACATCTTCTCTCTCTACTCTCATCTCTCTCTATCTCTATCTCTTTCTCTAAATAGTATCTATATATCGAATCTCATCCTTGTAATCAATTATTATAACTCTATACCATTTATCTCTTCATTCTTTTTCTTATAATTCTGAGGTATTTGCCTTCATTTCATCTATCATTTACTTCGTGTTCATATCTTAGATCGATGTTACAATCCAATCTTGATTCCCGACGGATTCTGAGTATTGGATAACCTATTCTAGTTACACCACATGTACTGATGTCATGTATAGTCTGTCAATGTCTGTCATCTAGTATCTGTACTTAGATTAATCTAGAATACTGTTTTCTGTACTGTACTGTCATGTACCCTGTGTTTATCATGTCATCTCAGTATACTGTTCTGTCCCTGCTCGACAAATATCTATACATCGATCACCCAGAGATGATCAATACTACAAAAAAAGACTATTCATACATAATGATAAAGCCAACCCAAAACAATCATCTCTACAGACTCTCTTCTCTTAATCTTTGTCAATTATGCCCAATAATGGATTAATAGTGTTAAATATTTATCAAGTAAGCCTTTTATCAATTCCATAGGTCATTATTCTATTGTAAAAAGAATACTGATCTGGTCTTTCCATCCATTTATCATTTCTATCCGTAAATAGATAAAATTACAATGAATTCAAAAAAAATGTTCCTTCTTTGTCAGCAGTTCCCGCAGCTGGAGATCGAGACGCCCGCGGAGAAAAAGGTCTACGCGTACGAAATTCTTCTCTCAGGCCAGGGTTCATCCCATTGACTCTCACTTGGGCACCAGGCTTTTTGGTCAGCCCAGGAGGATCGAGCTTGGTCGGTGGTCATTATTGGCAAGGGACGGGTCAGCTGGGTCACGAGTCCACGAACGGGAATGTCTCAGGTAGGGGGGTCGAGGGCGGTGGGGGGCGTCTCGTCTTTTGTGAGTCGATTCGTGGTGCGTGTGGTGTTTGGGTATGGTAATTTCTTAAATCGAAATGAATCTTCGATAGTGTGTTCTTTAATCAAAATCAAGAGCATACTGCCTTCTCCCTCTTGCGGTAATGTAAGAAAATCACATCCTGTGTGTTGTGTGATTTTGTGT
>NW_020870381.1:114414-116914 GCF_003789085.1 Penaeus vannamei
ATATATATATATATATATATATAGAGAGAGAGAGAGAGAGAGAAGAGAGAGAGAGAGAGAGAGAGAGAGAGAGAGAGAGAGAGAGAGATGATTATAACCAGTTGTATATACAGATTATATAAATGTAGAAATATAGATAAAGATAATTTACATAAGAATTTACTCTATTCAGGCACGCATCTCGGTCGAATATCCCAAAGGCCGTTACCAAAGATCAAAAGCACATTACAGGCGCCATTTACACCCAAACGGACGTGCATCAGATGGGAGAATAGATCCCCGGGGGCGCCTGTTTATGCATCGGACGTCGTCACAGTCGCCCACGTCAAAATAGGGAAGTGTTTTTGTGTCACTTATTTGTCGGAAGAATAGGGAAGTGTTTTTGTTTCATTTATTTGTGGGCAAAATAGGGAAGTGCTTTTGTTTAATTTATTTGTCGGCAAAATGGGGAAATATTTTTGTTTCATTTATTTGTCGGCAAAATAAGGAAATGTCTTTGTTTCATTTATTTGTCGGCAAAATAAGGAAATGTCTTTGTTTCATTTATTTGTCGGCAAAATAGGGAAGTGTTTTTGTCTCATTTATTTGTCGGCAAAATAGGGAAGTGCTTTTTGCTTCCCGCATTTATTTGTCGGCAAAATAGGGAAGTGCTTTTTGCTTCCCGCATTTATTTGACGGTAAATAGAGAAGTGTGTGTGTCTCCCGCTTGTATTTGTCGGCAAAAATGCAATTAAGAGCTCGGTCAGTGTTGCAGCGGGGAAAAAAAGGTCGGGATTAGGGTTATTATGACCTTACTGCGATGAAGCACGACGCCCTAAATGGCCCCTTAATTGACTACAATTAAAGTTGCACATTAGATTTTTTCTCTCCTTTCTCTTTCTTTTCGTTTTTTTTTTTAAGGTTGGAGTCTTGGCTTGGGAGACATGTGGGTATTTTCCAAGGTAATTATTGTGGATTGTACTGTAATGTCGTGACTATTTTATTACTATTTACTTTATTATTATTACGTTTTTACTCTCAATGGTTTACTCTCATTGTAATTTTCTCAGTAACTCATTTCGCTGCCAACAGGAGCTACAATACGTGAAAAAATATAAGCAAAATCACTAAGCCAGACATCAGCTTACATATGAAACGTCGAAAAGATATGAAAGCGAGTCAATCATTTCACCAAAGATATGAAAGCGAGTCAATCATTTCACCTTAACTTAAGAGATGCGCGTAGATCTATCATCTTCCTCAGGAGCGACTGCCCGCCTTAAGAGAAACCGGCTCCAGGCCCCTACCACGCGCCTGTTCCCCCGTGCTCGTCCTGCCCTTTGGTCCTGCCCGCTCCCCAGATTGCAGGACTTTCGCCCCTTCCCCCGGGCGCCGCGTGTGCTGCCCATGCGCCACGAGGGCGCCCTCGGCTTACCCTGTGTGCAAAAAAGGAAAGGAAAAAAGTCCCCCGGCAAGGTCCCGTCGGTAACAGCTGGCAACACTGCGAGGTGAAGAGCCTTTGTGTTACTCAAGAAATTTTGCAACGAGCGTTTCAACTTCTTGATATATTCTAATCTTCTGGGGAATAATCTGGCATTTTTCCTCCGTGTTCCTGGCTGCGCCGTATCTTGCAGTAAAAAGAGAAACGATATGCCGACAGCCGACCAAGTTTTAAACCTTGCAATGCCCTGACCTGCACTGCGGCAGAATTATGGCAAAGTGTGCAGGATATTCCCATTATTTCAAATGTTAAGTATACAGAGACTCGCATCGAAGGCTTTTGAGTGTCTCTGGAAAGGTTAATGATAATGGAAAAATTTCAGCATGACCCCACAAATATCCCATCAGTTTTGTAGCCTAAGTCTAGAGTCTAAGGGCGCCTTCCACAGCGACGTAGCTTAATTCGCCAGGCAAGGAGCCAGACAACAACATAGCAGTTACCGGTCAAACTGTCATATAAAGAGCCAAGACATAAGACCGTCCTGTAGGAGAGCAACAATTGCCAACCGCGAACATCTGCAACCCTTCTGTTCCCCTGCGTCCTACCTTCTCTCTCTCTCTCTCTCTCTCTCTCTCTCTCTCTCTCTCTCTCTCTCTCTCTCTCTCTCTCTCTCTCTCTCTCTGTTCCTTACCTTCCCTTCCTCCCCACTCTCGCTCCCCCAAACCCTCCCCAACCCCCACCCTCCCCCTTCCCTTTACACGCCCACATCCTGCTTGTCCCGGTAAAATCTTGGCGTGCGGTGGCCAACCCTTTATCCCTTGAAAAGAAAAAGAATTATTGCCCAGTCCAGAACTCCGATTTTACCTTTTACTTTCTCGCCAGACTTCAAAATGTGTATGGATTATGTATATTTAAGAGCTAGTGAATATTTGCGAGACTTCAGGAGATTAGCTCACTTTAAGTACAAGGCTTGTGCTGATCTTTACAAAGTGCACCAATTATCCTGGATGAAATAACAACAGTTGTTCAAGAAAATTCTGTTCGACCTTTCCAGTTTGCATTCTCTGATCAACATGTGTG
>NW_020870381.1:129414-131413 GCF_003789085.1 Penaeus vannamei
TCCTCTCCCTCTCTTCTTTCCCTCTTCCTTTCTTTGTCGTCTCTCCTCTCCCCTTCTGCCCTATTGCCTTCTCTCTTCTTTCCCTCTTCCTTTCTTTGTCGTATCTCCTGTCCCCTTCTCTCTTCTTTCCTTCTTCCTTTTCTTGTCCTCTTTCCTCTCCCCTTCTGCCCTATTGTCTCCCCTCTCTTCCTTTCCTCTTCTTTTCTTTGTCGTATTTCCTCCACCCCCTCTGCCTTATTGCCTTTTCTTTTCTACCTTCTTGTTTTCTCTCTTCTTTCCCCTCTTCCTTTTCTTGCCCTCTCTCCTCTCCCTTTCTGTACTATTGCCTTTTCTCTTCTACTTTCTTGTCTTCTTTCTTCTTCCCCTCTTCCTTTCTTTAACATCTCTCCTTTCCCCCTCTGCTCTCTCGCCTTCATTTTTATACCTTCTTGTCCTCTCTCTTATTCCCCTCTTCCTTTCTTTGCTATATCTCCCCTCCACCATTGCCCTCTTGCCTGCTCCTTTCTTCCCCTCTCCCCTTCCCTCCACTCTTACCTCACTCGCTCTCTTTCTTCTTCCTTCTTTTCCCTATCCCACTCTCTCCCCTTCCCCTCACCCATCCTTTGCCTTCTCCTCCTTCACCTTCTTTCCTCTCACCCTCTTTCCATTTTTTCCTTTTTCCTTCTTCTTCTTCCCTCCCTCCTTCCTACTCCTCCTCTTTGCCCTCTTTCCCCTTACCCCTCTTCCCTTCCTCCTCCTTCTCTCTTCCCTTCTTCATCTCGTTTCCCTCTTCTCTCACCCTCTCTCCCTTCCCCTCTTACCTCGCCCGTCCTCTTCCCATACTTTCATTTCCTCCCTCTCTCTCCTCTCGTCCTCTTGCCTAATCCTCTTCCCTTCCTTAGCTCTCACTCTTTCAACCTTCTTCCCCCTTTTCGCGCTATCTCCCCTTCCCCTAATTTTTCTTAGTTTACTCTCCCCTTATCCTCTTCCTCTCTCTCTCTTGCCTACCTTTCCTCACATCCTCTCTTTACACATCCCCAACACTGTTCACATCTTACCCCTTTCCTCTCCTCTTCTTCCCTATTATTCCCTCTCCCTCCTCTTCTCTGCTTCCCTTCTCTACCTCCCATTTTCCTTCTCCTTCCCCACGTTTCCCCTCACCACTCCTCGCTTCCCCTTACTCCCATTCAACCTTCTCTCACCCCTTTCCCCTTGTGCAGGAAAGGCGGAAGGGGTGGGGGTGGGGGGGGGGGGGAGAAGGAGGAAATGGGAGGGGAAGCGGTTTATCGTGGGGGGCGGGGGGAGGTTTTGGTGGGGATTGCAATGGTGTGGATTATGAGAGAGAGAGAGAGAGAGAGAGAGAGAGAGAGAGAGAGAGAGAGAGAGAGAGAGAGAGAGAGAGAGAGAGAGAGAGAGAGAGAGAGAGAGAGAGAGAGAGAGAGAGAAAGAAGAAAGGGGGGAGAAAGAAAGAGAGAGAGGAGAGAGAGAAAGAAAGAGAGGAGAGAGAGAGAGAGAGAGAGAGAGAGAGAGAGAGAGAGAGAGAGAGAGAGAGAGAGAGAGAGAGAGAGAGAGAGAGAGAGAGAGAGAGAGAGAGAGCAAAAAGAACAAGATCAAGAGTGAAGAACAACAAACAGAAAGACACGAGGAAAAAGAAGAAAGTATGAGAAGGAAGCAGAAAAGCCGGGAAGAAAGAGAGGAAGAGACGGAGACCCTGACAAAGAGAGACGTTGAGCGTGAGAAAAGGCAGCAAATCACCCAACACAACAATGCGGGGGTGTGCTGTGCAGGGCTTGGTGGGGGGCCTGGAGAGGGTGCTGGGGAGGACCTGAGGGAAGACGTAGGGAGGACTTGGAGAGGGCCTGGGGAGGGATGCGGGAGGCTTGAGGAGGCCTTATGAAGGGCTTCGGGTAAGGGCGTGGGGGGAAGGGCCTAAGGAGGACTTGGGGAGGCGGGAGGGGTGGGGGCGGGAGTTTGGGGTTGGCTTTAGGGAGGGCTTGCAGGCTTGGGGGAGATGCTTTGG
>NW_020870381.1:137164-139664 GCF_003789085.1 Penaeus vannamei
CAACTTCCTCTATTCTTTGTCTTCTTGAAACACTCCCCTTCAATCTCGTTTTCTTCTTCTTCTTCTTCTTCTTCTTCTTCTTCTCTTTGTATATTTACTTTTTCGTTTTTTTTTTCTTTCTTTCTTTTTTCTCTTTTTTTTTATTTTTTTTATTTTTTTTTTTTTTGCCTCAATCGTTTTATCATCTCTTGAATAGATCTGTTATATTACAAATCTCCTATTTCTCTCCTAATGCATCTAAAATATTCAAATGACGAGTTAAAATAACGAATCTTTTTTTCAAATATTTTCAAACGTAACGGTCATCCCCAGGCGCTAATGGATACACGAACGGTTTAAAACGGCTAGAATAACAGATAATGCTGATTTATTTCGAATTTCTAAATGATTATTGTCCTTCCGAAGTTTGGATTTTGACCTAAAAGACGTACTTCGAGCCAAGAAAAAGATTGATACTTTGTTGTGTGCGAAAAATTATATAGTTAGGACGAAGTATGTGGGATATAAAATCTCATATTTGATTTCAGATATGAGCGATGGTATCTGTTCTCTACAATATTTCAACATCCTCATTATTTATTCTTCCTTTAAGTTTTTGTTGTTTTTTGTCAGTAGCTTCTGTTGTGTGTAGCTTATGATTTTCTTGTCTCGTCTTTACTGTTCACCATTTTTTCTTTCTTTCTTTTCTTTTGATTACCAAAGTTTATTCATTTTCTTATTTTCTTTCTTTATTATGTGCATTTACTTCTTCCTCATCATGGCTTTTCTCTGCTTCTTCCTCTTATTTTCATAATATACATTATAATCTCTAGTTTCATTTATCAATAATCAACACGCTTTTACATTTAGTCACTATTGTTATAATCTACGGATTGTGTGTGTGCGTGTGGAGAGAGAGAGAGAGAGAGAGAGAGGAGAAGAGAGAGAGAGAGAGAGAGAGAGAGAGAGGAGAGGAGAGAGAGAGAGAGAGAGAGAGAGAGAGAGAGGTATAATATTATTATACTCTGTAGTATATTAGTTCAGCAGAGAAATGATTGCAGTCTTTCCATCTATCCATCAATCTTTCCGCCATGAAGAGGCATTATTCCACATTTAATTTAAGGCCGTATTACAATACACTTAGAATTTAAGGAGAAATATAAGTTACCTATTTTCTCTAAAACACTTGTCTATGAAATATTTACATGGCTCTATGTATCTCATGCTGGCTGGCTCAAAATTTGTGTATTATATGGTACTAAGAGAGGCAATGCATAAATATTCTTTTTTAACATTCAATTTCCTCAACCTCAATACAATTTGCATCTAAGCATGACTTTTGTGATCGCAACATCACATTGTCATGTTCTGTCTTATATACACTTGTTTGAATTTATTTATTATTTATATATGTTTGAATTTATTGAATTTATTATCTTGAGTGTCTAAGCCTTGAGAATCTGTCAGTAAATTGGAGTCCTTGCAAGAGGTTTTGATAATGAGTGAAGTGCAAATGAGAAATACTCCAATGGTTGACATCTACACTATCCATATCTTGTGATTATTTTACGAGGCGAATAGCGAGGTCGCCCCTAAAGGTGTCAGAATGCAACACAAAACGTATAAAATGACCTCTATCATTTGTTTGAGATATTTAGTCTGACGTTTCCAAATTGCCGTTATGCATAGGTTCAGAATTGAAAGAGAATTAGGTGAGTTGCATATAATGACTATTAGGCTTTGATTTAGTATGGCATTGTGTAGTTAAGAGTTTACATGCCAACTCAGCCTGTACAGTGCTATTCCCAGCCATGAATTATTCCAGTGATGCCCAAACTGGGGTCCGCATACCCTTGGGGGCACGCAGCATAGATCATAAGGGTACGTGAACAAACAAGGAACACACACGCCTCACATCTCACATTAAGTTATGCAAGTATTTTTCAAGCATTTTCTTACTAAATCATCTTTTTTATTCGTGTACACACGCCTCACATCTCGCATTAAGTTATGGAAGTATTTTTCAACCATTTCCTTACTAAATCATCTTTTTTAATCGTGTATTAAATTCGAATTGATTGACCAACACTCCTGCAATGCACTCTTCTCATAATTAGTACATTATTTGCATTATCCTAATTAAAACAAATTGTTTAGCCATGGTGGACAGTGGGGGGGGGCGGGGGGGCTACGTAAAAGTACAAGAATGTAATACTGGAAACTACTGTCTTTCTACAACAACCCAAACGCACCCTCCTTTGTCGCCACACTGTCAGGAGCGGTCAGTGTAGCATTCTTAAACATTGTATCAGTACTTGTATTATAATTGACTCCTTATCGTGGCCAGTCCCCCGAAGTACTTGTATCGGTGGAAGAGATCTAGTTCTGGGGGAAAAAATCCTTATATGAAACTTAGGCAATGGTATTGGTTGAAGATTAGGTGCCATGTTTGTTTGTTTGTTTGTTCAGTCACTATTATCATGGCACACTCCGTAGTCTTCCCTGAGGATATATCAAGAAT
>NW_020870381.1:144664-154664 GCF_003789085.1 Penaeus vannamei
TAAGTAGACGAGATAATATATATATATATATATATATAATATATATATATATATATATTATATATATACATATATAGATAGATAGATAGATAGATATAGATATAGGTATAGATATAGATATATATACATATACATATATGTATATTTATATATATATATATATATATATATATATATATATAATTATAAAACTGACTGTAAAGTAATTCTAAAACTTAATTAAAACCATAAATAACGTAAAATAAATTAAACATTCTAAAATACGTCGAGGGAGTTATGAAAATAATTCACATTTAAAAGCCATTCAATTTACTAATAAATATAATAAAAAAAAAAAAAAACATTTAGGCTCTAATGTAGTTTTCAAAGGAGACTTCACACTTTACATAAGGACCGATGAAACCTCGCAAAGTAAGACAAACGGACCTGCCACCTGGCTTATTCGGCCACTCTAGGATTCGAAGTACTCGAAGCACCAGAAGAGAAACTCGAAACAACAAACACTAATAGAGATTTTTTTATTAACATATTACATCTCATGGCAGCATTATAACAAGCACTAATAGTTTTTTTTATCATTAACATATATCTCATGGCAGCATTACAACAAACACCAATATTTTTTTTTATTAACATATTACATCTCATGGCAGCATTATAACAAGCACTAATATTTTTTTTATCATTAACATATATCTCATGGCAGCATTACAACAAACACCAATATTTTTTTTTATTAACATATTACATCTCATGCAGCATTATAACAAGCACTAATAGTTTTTTTTATCATTAACATATATCTCATGGCAGCATTACAACAAACACCAATATTTTTTTTTATTAACATATTACATCTCATGGCAGCATTACAACAAACACCAAATAGTTTTTTTATTAACATATATCTAATGGCAGCATTACAACAAACACCAATAGTTATTTTTATTATTATACATCTCATGGCAGCATTACAACAAACACCAATAGTTTTTTATTAACATATATCTCATGACAGCATTACAACAAACACCAATAGCTTAATTTTTTTATTAACATATTACATCTCATGGCAGCATTACAACAGACACTAATGTTTTTTATTATTATTATTATTATTAACATATTACATCTCCTGACAGCATTACAACAAACACCAATAGTTTCATTTTTATCAACATATTACATCTCATGGCACCATTACAAAAACACTAATATTTTTTTATGAACATATTACATATGACAGCATTACAACAAACACTAATATTTTTTTTATGAACATATTACATCTCATGCCAGCATTGCAACAAACACCAATAGTTTTTTATTAACATATATCTCATGACAGCATTACAACAAACACCAATAGCTTAATTTTTTTATTAACATATTACATCTCATGGCAGCATTACAACAGACACTGATTTTTTATTATGATTATTATTAACATATTACATCTCATGACAGCAATACAATAAGGTGTAGCGCGTGGGTGGGAGTCATCGTGTTCGAGCCAAGTTTCGAGACAGGATTCGTACTAAGGATCGAGGGTATCAAGGGACAGGTAGGGTACTAGGGTGGGGATAGGGGGGGTAGGTACAAGGTCGTAAGATTAAGAAAGAGAACGAAAAGGAGAGAGATAAAAAAACCTAAGCCTGGAGAGAGAGAAATGAAAGAAATGAGTAAGAGAGAAGAGATTACCAAGGGAAAGGAAGAAGAAAATGAGGAAGGAATTAGTATGCGAGAAAAGTAATAGAAGGGAATAGATCACAAAGAAAAAGAGGAATGAAGAAAGGTGAACGAAATGAATGAAAGAGGAAGGAGCAAGAGAAAGATAAACGAGTGACAGGAGTAGGATAGCATAACGAAGGAATAGGAATGGTAGAAAACGAGGAGATTAGCGCAGAGGGGAAAGAATAGAAAGGAAAAGAGCAAAACGAGGAAAGATGAGAGTGAACGAAAGAGACGAAAGGGGAAGGAGCGAAAGAAAACGAAGGAAATTTGGTAGATAAGGCGAAAGAGAGAATGAAGTAAACAGATTGCAAGTGTCAGAGAAGGATAAATGAGGAGAGAGAGAGAGAGAAAGAGAGAAGAGAGGGAGAGAGAGAGAGAGAGAGAGAGAGACTGAGAGGGAGAGAGAGAGAAAGAGAGAGAGATAGAGAGAGAAAGAGAGAGAGAGAGAGAGGATAGAGACACAGAGAGAGAGAAACAGAGACAGAAAAAAAGATAGGAGTGGAAAGGGGGATAAGGAATAGAGGAAAAAGGGGGGAGACAAAGGGAAACAAGAGTAAGGGGAGGAAAGGGAGGCGGGGGGGGGGGTAGGCGTAGATCTCACACACGCGATATTATAAATAGTATATGTATGTATTTACGTATGTACATGTATGCATGCACATCTTTTTTTACGATCTGATTTTTTTACCATAAAGCCAAACCCAGTTCATTCTGCCCGGTTACTGTGTGAATGTCTCTCTCTCTCTCTCTCTCTCTCTCTCTCTCTCTCTCTCTCTCTCTCTCTCTCTCTCTCTCTCTCTCTCTCTCTCTCTCTATCCCTCTGTCTATCTATCTATCTTTCTCTCTCTCTCTCTCTCTCTCTCTCTCTCTCTCTCTCTCTCTCTCTCTCTCTCTTCTCTCTCTCTCTCTCTCTCTCTCTCTCACTCACTCACTCTATATATATCATTTGTTTTACTATTAACAGTTTACCAATAAATATCTTCAAATGACATCCTCTGTTTTCTACCGGAAGAGTGAAGTTGGTTTTGTCTTTGAATCTGGCTTCCATATCAAGGTAGGGGGGGAGGGGGAAGGGGGGGGGAGGGGAAGGATACAGAGGGAATTCTTTATACATTGAGAATGAGGAATGTTATTTATCGTGACTCTTTGCAGACCGTAGGGAGAAAGGATATGCTATGTCATCCTACTTGAACTATGCTTTGGATGAGTAGGCTGCATAATTTAGTCTCGAGACCTGCAGTATGACTCATTCAGTATGCATACGTACAAGAAAGCTTAAAGTGTTTTTTAGCAAGCACAAGTCTAGCCATCTACGGAGGTCGCTTGAGAAAGTAAGAGAAATGCTTGAGATTTCAGGCAAGAACTTTCCCTGCTCGAAACGCCTTTAAATTATTATTATTATTTTTATTTTACTATTTATTATTAAATTATTATATATATAATATATATATATATATAATATATATATTATATATATATATTTTACCAATACATACCTTTAAGTGACATCTATTTTCTACTGAAATGGTGAAGTTGGTTTTGTCTTTGAATCTGGCTTCTATATAAAGGTAGGGTAGGGGGGGGAGGGATGTGATGACTTTAAACTGACATTGAAGTTGATTACTTCCTAAAAATAAGTGAAAATAAATAAATTGAGTAAATTAAATCGTGCGAATTAAGTATACTGAATATAATTGGTATATAATGTATGGGGATATATTTCGAAAATCTAAAAAATGTATGAATAAATGTATTATTATCTCTCGATTTTGTACCCTTTTCCAAGAACTTCGTTATATACGTGGCGCCATTCTACGTGTAAAATATACATGTAATTTCTTCTGTCGGTTATTCTTCTAATTCTTCTGTCGGTTATTCCCCTTTATTCGTCTTTGATTTTACCTCTGTTCGTAATGGAGTTTATTTCAGCCTCTTCTGAAAGATTTTACTCATAGTATATAGCATCGGGTAGTGCAGGCTGACTCAAGTTATCTGAAGTGAAATATGAGTTACGATATTAATATTATCAATATCATTATCGTTAACGCTGTCATCGTCATTGATATCATAACCACCACCACCACCATCATCATCATCATCATCATCATCATCGTCATCATCATCATCATCATCATCATCATCATCATCATCATCATCTCATCATCATCATCATCATCATTATTATCATCATCATCATCATCATCATCATCATCATCATCATCATCATCATCATCATCATCATCATCTCATCATCATCATCATCATCATGACTGTTATATTATTAAGAAAAAAAAAAACAGGTTATCATATTTAATCTCACGTATTTATGAAAAAGTTGTCCATTGGTCTATCTTACAACTTCGATAAATACACAAAATTAATCCACAGATTTTCAGATTTCGTCACCTTGAGGCAGCCGCAAGGATGGTCAGGGTGCGTGTGCTTGCGGCTGCGGTCGTCCTGGTTACAATAACCGCCGTGACTGCATACACACGCAGATATGCCAAGGTTCGTTATGCAATATAATAAATAAGTTTTTGGTTGTGGTGTGATTAGGTGTGTGTGTGTATGAAAAAGAGTGGGTCCGTGTGTTTGTGTGTGTGTGTGTGTGTGTGTGCGTATGTATGTGTGTTTTCGTATATGTGTGTGAAAAAGAGAGTGGGTGCGTGTGCGTGTGCGTGTGTGTTGTAAGTGAATGTGTGTGCACGGGCGTGTGTATTCACTTATTCCCATTCAAACACACATACTGAACATAGATGAGCAAATTCGTATTAAAGTGTGCAAAAATGTGTGTGTGTGTGAGGCAGCCCAAGATCAGATGATCAAACGCCATTTCTCTCGTACAAACGAGACCTTCAAAAAAAAAGCACTTAGTGTAAACCCTTTTGTGGCATAAAAACAATCTGACTGAGTCCCCTATTGACCTTCCCTTTCCCGTTTTCTATGTTTTCCCATTTTCTTCATTTTTCTTCTCCATTCCATTGACACGTTTATTTTTCCATCTGTTTTATCTCCCAGCTATTTCTTCGAGCTCTTGCCCACTCACGAAACCTTAACTATATAGTTCCATATTTCCTGTAATAGAAAAGTAGGATCTGGGAAGAAAACCAAAAAGTTATTATACGTCCAATGTCAGAAAAGTACGAACGGGCAACTCATCTGGAACTCCGAATTATAAATTTTCTTTAAAAAAAATCAAGTGGTGTAAGGTAATATAGAAGATATATGTGATGAATATATTTCTCTCTCTCTCTCTCTCTCTCTCTCTCTCTCTATATATATATATATATATATATATATATATATATATATATATATATATATATATACATAAAGGTAAATAAAAAATTAGATGTGAGCTAACTAGAATTTAATAAATGGTGAATTGGAATCCCCAGCATCCGTGTTAAGTTTCTAGCTGTACTTTGCTGAAATTGGACAAACTGCAGATTATAGAGCACCTAGGCCTAGTCTCAAGGGCGTAAAGGGTTGATCTGAGTCTCGTACTAGATCTGACTGGCGGAATCCAGGGTAAGGAGGAAATTAAGGTACATTGAGTATTTGTATATATTATAGTCTCTGTTATGAGGGAGGAGTCCTTTCGCATTTCACATAATAGTCACTTCTGTATGTATGTATGTGTACATCTTTTTGTTCTCATTTTGCAGTACAAATAATGATAGGTAATGAAATATAATGATAATACTAGTAGAGTACTAATGTACATATGGGTTTAAACACGTTTGTCCTAATTTGAGGAACAGGACAACGATAAAAATATAAGATTGCAGTACTAGTGTACACATACATGTATACATATGATTACCCTCATATTGCAGAACAAGACGAGATCAGTAATCAAACTTGAAATCAAATCATGGTTAACTAAATCAGTAATTGAATAAACGCTCGCAGCTGACGCCAACGCTCCCAGCCGAGGTCACGAACTCGCTCGTGGGCAACCTCAGTTACCCGGGCCGTGAATTACAGCTTCGCCTGCGTTCAGAAGGCAATGAGTGGCACTGTTGCAATCTGGCTTGTACTGCAGGTAGGCGAGCGCAGTCTCTTCTTTGGGTTTTGCGTTCTCTGATTGTTCTCCTATATCCATGAGGGCAGTTCTTGCTGCTATAATGAAGTGGATTATTATTATTGATAAAATGTGAACATAATGTTTTATATATATGTATATATGTATTACATATATATATTTATATATATGTATATGTATCATATAGAATATATATATACATAAATATATATATATATATATATATATATATATATATATATATATACATGTATGTATATATCATTTATATAATATATACGTAATTTATATATATATATATATATATATATATATATATATACATATACATATATTCAAATATCTATTTATGTATATATATGATTTTCATATATATATATATATATATATATATATATATATATATGTGTGTGTGTGTGTGTGTGTGTGTGTGTGTGTGTGTGTGTGTGTGTGTGTGTGTGTGAGTATATATATATATATATATAATATATATATATATATATATATATAATATATATATATTACAACCAACAAGTAGTTAAAATGGATAACAGATTGAGAAGTCTTTGAACGTGTAACTAAAGCCTTGAGGAAAGATAACACCCTGTATACACTTTCCCGCACCATTAGTAATAACTGAACTGCGAAGGAGTGTGATTCCTAAGTCCAATCAGACTAACAATCCGTATTATTAAAGCTGTGAGGGTCTCTGAAATCACTCATTCCTGCCCTTACAGAAACTAGCCTCAACTTTTTGTATTGGTTGATAAGCAGACCCTAACTTTCTCATAGCAAGTGGCACACCTAAGAGAGTTTGTGCTACAACTATGAAATTATTAGGTTATGGATTTTTTCTCTTAAGATAACAAAACTTTAATATATTTAATGTATCATTCGATGCAAGTTAGACACATTTTAAGCTAGAAGTACTCAGAAACCGCATACCTCCGCCAAGGCAATAGAGTCGAAGATGCAATTAAAATATTCACAATTGAAGAATTACATTAAAATCACCTTTCTTAAGTACTCTGATGACGTCTGTGTTTCCTATCTCGCTAATGAAACCTTTAAAAAATCTATACGTATAATTATCTCTCTTATCAATAAATTGGATTCTCCCTATAAAGCGTTCTTGCCCAATATCTACCGACACCATTACACTATTCATAACTTGTAATAAATGGATAACAATGACAGTCACTGAACAGGGCCATGGAGATTATTACATATGGTCGGGCGCCACGGAATGAAAAGGGTTGGGAACCACTGATACAAATCCTTGTAGTATCATATTCATTTCGCGGTCAAGTCAATGACATTCCACAAGGAGCCATATTTACGAGGCCACCATAAGCCAAAGGGTTAAATAATTAACGAACAAGAACTGGCTTAACCCGATACTTCCTACCCAGCTGACAGTCAGACACATAACTGAAGGAGAAGTCTCGCTTGTTATGGCCAGGAAACACAGAAACACTTTAGATTTAACACATTTGATAACAGAACACCTCTCGCACAGACAACACATTACGGTCCCACACTGAAAGGTTGTAACAAACCACTTTTTACACATACAATTCGAGTGTACTTTACTGAAGATAACCTGACAAGAGCATTATATTTGCCGAAGACGAACGAGATTTCAAATATATCAAACACCTACACAACATAAATACTAATACTAATAATAATAATAATAATAATAATAATGGTCGTTAGAATTTAGAAACAGGGATGTCCAGTAAAAACATTTCCTTTTTCTTTTCTTTTTTTTCTCTTTTTTTGGCTCACATGGAATTATCTTGCCTGGAAAATGCGCGTGAGAATTGTTTTCAATAAATCTACCTAAAGTTCCCAATTGCCAGTGTTCACCATTATTAATTAACACTCCTGTTCTTTCTCTATCTTTTTGTTTCCTTTTATGGTTAATTTATACTGAAGTTTATACATTTTGTCATCTATATTTTTGTTTATACTGTGTACTTTTCCCTTTTATATTCTGTATTATGTTAATAAACTATTCGCAATATAAGGTTAGCTTTGTATATTGCGTATACTATCTTCGAACAGTACCCGACGGTATAAAACATATCTGTTAAAACGTTTTAATCTAGCTATGAAAAGAGAAAGTATTTTTAATCACACTTAATCAAATAATATTCCACAAGTCCAGTACAGTGTTTCGTGTAATATGACTGCACTCTCCTAACTCTCTCTCCCTCCTTCCTCCTTCTCTCTCTCTCTCTCTCTCTCTCTCTCTCTCTCTCTCTCTCTCTCTCTCTCTCTCTCTCTCTCTCTCTCTCTCTCTCTCCTCTCTCTCCTCTCTCTCTCTATTTTCTCCTACATTCATATAAAGTGCCTCTAAAACAATGACACAGCCCTTTCATTCTGACGCGTTATCAAAACAAATGAATATCCCTGAATTAAAATATAGGCCTACCCATTCCCATATATCCGATTTTGTGAGGTTAAATATAACAAATCGTGAATACAATGTCAACAGAAGAATGTTGCTAGAATTCCTCAGACTGTTTTCACCTGAAATATTCTTTATTTCATAGAATAGCAGATATATTCTCGATTTAGAGAGACGAGGAGTAACAGTACAGTAAGAGGTAAATTGTTCGTCTTATAATGATTTATTATTTATAAGTAAAACACTTTTTATTCCCATAATCTCCATTCTCTCCTTTCGTTTTCAATTAATTTCAATTTCTTTGAATATGATTCTCAGAAAATTACAGAATCAGATACCGTGAAAAAAAAAATATCTGATAAGATATTAAGCCGAGGTCCTGGCCAACGCCCGCATTCAAAGGATTGTGACCAGTACGGTACGCGACCGACGCCGTTGCCATGGCGACGGTACACCGCTTGACTTAGCAAGCGCAAGTCTAGTCATTACGAAGGTCGTTTGAGAAAGCAAGCGAAATGCTTGAGTTCGCAAGAAAAACGCTTGAGATTTCAGGCAAGAACTTTCCTGCTTAAAATGCTATTAGTTCGTTGTTGAACATATTACGGTCTCACACTGAAAGCTTGTAACAAAAAGTGCGCAAACCACTTTTTACACACAATTCGAATGTACTTTGCTGAAGATAACATGACAAGAGCATTTTATTTGCCGAAGACGAACGAGATTTCAAATCTTATATCTCACACCTACACAACATAAAAAAAAATAATAATAATAATAATGGTCGTTAGAATTTAGAAATAAATAATAATAATAATAATAATAATAATAATAATGGTCGTTAGAATTTAGAAACAGGGATGTCCATTAAAAACATTTCCTTTTTCTTGTTTTCTTTTTTATCATGTCTGGCAATGCGCGTGAGAATTGTTTTCAAAAAATCTACCTAAAGTTCCCAGTTGCCAGTGTTTACCATTATTACCACTACTTTTCCTGTTCTTTCTCTATTATCTTTTTGTTTCCTTTATGGTTTCTTTTCTGACTATATTTTTTCTGGATAGTTGAATTTTATGCTGAAGTTTATACATTTTATCACTTAATCTAATAATATTCCACAAGTCCAGTAAAGGGTTTCGTGTAATAAGACTTTTCACCCTCCTAGAGAGAGCACATCAGCGTGACCTGAAATAAGGATGCAACAGTGGCGACTTATAAATATAGATGAATAGACAAAAATGCTCATTAAAACATGATTAATTATATCCACCATTAATAGAATTCAAAATAGGAACCAGTACAAACATTTTATCCATATTCATCGCCATTTATCGCCCCACAAAGGGAAAAAAAACATTTTCCATGCGATTTAGAATTTGTTGTCCTTTGCTTCAGTGACAAAAGACACAGTGTTATAAACTTGTAACTTTGCTTTTACCAGTCTGCATATTTTTTTTTTTTTTTTATTTTATTCTATCATCTACAGTATTCATTTATTTGTCCATTTATTTGCTAATCATATTAGAGAAAAAAAATTCTCTTAGCGTTTACAAATTTATCGATTCCATTTATTACTATACTATATACTAGGCCTATAGCTGTCTGCAATTTTATGAGAATTTGTAAGAATATTATTCTTGCTATTTTCATATGAAATCTGCATTCATATACCACGTCCATAAGATGATTTATACTTGTCATTTATATAAACAACCCGAAAACTTTACTTGAATAATGACTTTTAGACGAGATAACGAGATAATGAAACCGCCTTCCCTGCAGTTACCAGTGGACTTACGAGTACTCCA
>NW_020870381.1:162164-164664 GCF_003789085.1 Penaeus vannamei
TTCTGTGCGATCCAGTGCTACTTCAGGTTTTGCGTCGGGTACAGGTATTTGGGTAAGTATGCAAAAGGAGTCAGCTTCTCAGCATTCTATTCTGAATAGGCTTTGTACTTTGTTGATTCCTTAGAGATGACGGGTTGCATATTTTATGGATAGTTGATATTTTACTTAATAGCTGATATGTATTTGTATTCAAGTGAAATAAAGTATCTGAATGATATGAAGTAGCGTATTTAATAGAAAATTGGGTACTGTACGAATAGATAATAGGTATGGTACCTAATAGATGTGCCATTTTAACAGATAACAGGTACCATATGTAATACTTATCAGGTACCTAACTGCGCTTTTTTAATAAAACTTGAAATTAGGTATTATTGTATCCTCCGTATGAGTCACAATGGCCCTTTTCCCTGTCTGTCACCATATTGAAAAATCCATTAGTACGAAAAGTAATCACATATACCCTCCATGTCGCAATACAACATAGTATTTCGCGCAATAAGGGAACTTTTTTCATTTTTCTCATATAATTCCTTTTGGGCAGAACACGAGTGTTTCCTGGAAGGTCTCGGGGCTCATTCCAACACCGCGAGGTCTGGGCCGCACCTTTACCAGCGCGCTTTCACTAACGCGGTTTCCGGCGACCAGCCTTTGGCATAAACAACTATCCTCAGTATGTTTGTGCAATTCCCTGTATATAGGAGTATTTGAGTGTGTTTTGTGTAGGTCGGTGGGTGTGTGCGTGTGTGTGTGTGTACGGGCGTTAGCGTGTGTACGTGCGTTTACAGGAGTGTATGTTTGTGTGCTTGTGCGTGCGTGTTTGTGTATGAATGATAGAAGAGTTTTTGAAGAAATCAAGATTTTTGACGAATGATCCAACTGATATTTACATCCTATCTGTCTTTTGTTGTTGTTATTGTTGTTTTGTAGGTTTTTTTTATTGTTGTTTTTCTTGTACTTCAAAAATAAACTTCCTTCAGATCCCCCCGGCTAATGCTGTCGACGACATCTCCTGCCTGGAATGGTCTTCGGGAAACCAGGAGTGTTGCTTCGGCACTTACGCCATCCTGCCCCTGGCTGCTGGTGGACCTCGAGCGGCCGAAGAAGCTCCTGCTCGTCGACGTCGCTTCGGACACTTTGAAGAAGTTCGAGGTTAACTATTTCATCTCTCTCTCTCACTCTCTCTCTCTCTCTTCTTTTTTTCTCTCTTTCTCTCTCTTTTTGTTTCTCTTCTCTCTCTCTCTTTTTCTTTCTCTCTCTCTCTCTCTCTCTCTCTCTCTCTTATATATATATATATATATATATTTATATATATATATATATATTGTTGTCCGTTTTTGGAGAGGGGATTGGTATATGTCATCTCTGTTATATTGTTAGTGCTGTTTATTATATCTCCTTGCCTTTTTTTTGACTTCCTTTTCATTGTTGATAATGTTGCTCTTTTTGTCATTTTCGTTTCTATTTCTTTTCTCTCGTTTTCTCGTAGCTTATATATTACCATCGTCATAATTTTACCATCACAACCACACTATCATCATAGTGGTGGTAGCTAATATTTACGATTATTTTGATATAATGCATGTGAAAATAAAGAAAAGAGAATTGTAGGTTACTCTTCTGATGATTACCTATGACATGATAAAAGTCCTTAATAAACAGTATGGAACCGTTTTGTTCCCAACCAGAGAAGAAACATAAAAAAAACTATAGAATTGCCATACCATTACGTACTCTCATTTGCTCAACCATTTGTCTTCAATATTTGCGCAGAAAAGGCATGTAGGCCTACTGTACTTTGACGCAAGGTACTTATAACAGGTAGCACCACTGTCTCGATGAAAATCCTAGTTGGCAACTGCCTAGTTAAACCCATTTACTCTATATACTGCACATTTTAATAGGGAATCTCTATTTTCTGTCTTTGTTCTCTACCGCCAATTGTATTACTTTCATTCCTTTATTGTATGTTTCATTACTGAACTATTCTCAAGGAAAATATACTGAGAAAACATTTTCCATAATGTATCACAGAATGAAAATGGGGTGGAGCCAAATGACGTCATCGCAGTGAGAAAGCAGAGATGGCTAGATAAACATTTTTTGTATGATTTACTCATAATAACACTCAGAAATTAAAAAAAGAAAGCATTTCTCCTATTAATGATAATGAAGAGGTTCCATACCTAAAACCGCTATCAGATAAGGGGATAAAGTTTATTTCAGTTGAGGGTTCAACAAGGTAATTGGAATCAGTGTTACCAACTTTTTTTAAAGCTCAGACTAGACACTGTACAAAACAATTGCGCAAAATGTATCTGTACTCTTTTATACAATCGCCCAACAGCTGTACAGCAATTTGTTGTTCCACAGCGTAGCAACGGTTGTGAAGCACGGGCGTATTTGTATTTTCAATAAACACAGTATTTAATGTCATGAGGTAGATGACTTAGTTAATGTACAGCCAGTATATTCTGCCACTTCATTTACATGACTCAAG
>NW_020870381.1:169664-171131 GCF_003789085.1 Penaeus vannamei
TAATATACATGAAGATATAACGAAGCATACAGAACAGATTAATAAAATCAAAACCAACATCAATACAACATACGTTCAGCGTGATGTGCGCTTCCTCGGGATCCTTGCAGAGGCCGTAGATATGCAGCTGTCCTTCCTCCCAGGTCAGCCGCGCTTTCCTGCCCTTCTCGCACTTCGCCACACACCGCAGCTGCATCTTGTCAGGTCTCTCCGTCTCTCTGCTGCCCCTGCTGTCATCCGATCTCTCCGTCTCCTGTCTGCTTTCCCTGCTGCTGCTTCTCCTCTCTTGCTCGGCGGGGAACATCACCTTCTTCAGGCTGTCTAATCTCTTGTCGATGCTTGAGGAAGGTAGGATGCCCAGCTCCTCCCCTCGAAGGATGTCGCTCAGCTTCTTGGCGTAGCTATTCTGGCACGTGCTCTCGCTGTCGCTGGTCAAGCACTGCTTCAGCATCGCGTACAGCTGGCTCAGGATCAGGGACTTCTGCTTGATGGCGTCCACGGTGAACTGCCTCTTCTCCGCGAGCGTCAGGACCCGGTGCTGGGTGCGCTTCGTCTCCTCGAAGTAGCACATCGCACAGATTTCTTTCTGGGAGACGGAGCACCACAGGTCGAGCGGGAGGCTGTGCTTGCCGCATTGGCCTTGGTCTTTGCTTTTCTGGAAAGGTTTAAGTACGTAAACATTGGTCTTTGCGTTTCTGAGAAGGGGCAAGTACGTAAACAGATAAATTAAAATACGCTATCTGATAATACATATACATAATTTTCATAATAACGCATGGCAGTAATATATGTACATAATTTTCATAATGGAAATATGTAATTTTCATAACAAACATATGCTTAATTACATGATAATGCAAATACACAATTTCAAACTAATACACATATACATAATTACGCCAATAATACATACAATATTCTTGGTTAAATCATTCATCTCAGTTACATTCCCGCATACAGCATGTACCCAACATACCCCCACAACCCAAAGATAACCAACACCCACCTGGATATTCGACAGGGCGACGGCTATGCCCAGCTGAGCGAAATTCACAGCCAGATCCTCGACGGCCGGGCTGTAGTGGCGCTGCCTGCAGTTCGGACAAACCACAGCGGTAGTCTGGAGGTTCAGGAGACACTCCCTGCAGAAGGTGTGTCCGCACTCAGGCAGCATCACGGGCTTCCCGACCCGCCACCGGGAGAGTACACCTCACTGCCACACGCCGCAGGTGATCTCGTTCTCGAGGGCGGCGTTCATTGTGCCCTGAAGGAGCGCTTCGGGTTAGCTTTTGCCTCCTTGTGTGTGTGTGTGTACATATAAAAAGAATATTATGTGTTTAATATACATATAAAAATACACACACATACACACACACACACACACACACACACACACACACACACACATATATATATATATATATATATATATATATATATATATATATATATATATATATGTATATA
>NW_020870381.1:171231-173731 GCF_003789085.1 Penaeus vannamei
ATGCACTTACATGCACACTAACACTCATACAAGTGCACATACACGCACATACACACACGTGATAGACAGACATACAGATTGCCAGATGATATAGATATATAGACCGATTCGGTGTGACGTCACGAGTCGGAGTCGCCATTCCACTTGGTGAAAACAAACCCGTCGCCCGCAGATCCCTCGCTATCGACGTGAAGGAAAATGGCGGTATGAATTCTTTGATTCTTCAAAAACCGAAGCGAAAAGGTGATATGAAGCAAAACTAGAAGCTGTGTAGCTAAAAGAGTACTCATACCGAAATCTGGATCGACGATCCTTCGAAATGACCTAAAATTGAATATTCCGACATCTACGACTATTCCATCAATAAACCAGATGATAATAATAATAATTTTATAATAACATAATTTGCTACAGTAATGTATGACTTTTAGCTATATAGGGTATTTTTCATTGAAATCAGTGCCATTTCCTAACATCACTTTTCTTCCATTTACTATGTGTTTATACAAAGGAGACAATGAAGTCACGTAAAGGCCCAAAAGCGACGCATTTTTCTCTCTCCTCAATAATTTGACCTCAAGAGATAGGACATCTTCAGTTGTTTCTTCTGCCGGACCATATGACATTTCAGACACAAAGGCAACAGGCAACTGTATACCTGCTTTGTTTTCATTTAATGGACAGTGCTTGAAGGCACTTGGGATAAAGTCTGGGTGAAGTGGACTCGGGGATGGTTTGCCTGTAAATATAAATTATGATAAATCAATTTACTACAAAAAAGAAATAAAATGAAAATAATAGAATTAGTTTTGTGCTTTTTAGAATATATGACTACTGCCAAAACCTAATGTCGACAATGTTGATCTTGTTTGGCCTTGATAGGTAGTGTAGATAGACAGAGTTTGAGAGTGATTTTATGTCTCTGGAATTTGAAAAGGTGTAATATATTAATATGTAGATCAATAAAATGTTCTGATCAGATGTAAACATTTTCCACCAGCCAAGCACTCCCATCAGCTGTCATGCGTTTACATGGCCTGTAGGCTACCCATCGCTTCATTATTCAGGTTTCTTTTCGCGATCTGGAATATATGAAAGATTAAGCCTTTCTTTCCCCTCATGTTGTGGTTTAACAACAAGAACAACACAGTTCCTTGGTATTTTCACGCAAAGAACGAAATTCTCAGAAAAATTCAAGACTTTGTAAACAAGGCGCAGTGATTTTTCGAACGAACGAGGGTTTGTTTTCACCAAGTGCTCGTTGCTAGGGGCGGTTGCTAGGCGTTACCGAATCGGTCTATAGAAAGGCAAATAACACAGATCGATCGATAAATAATCATTATGTATTATCTTAGATAGATATCTATTATCTATTATATATATATAATATATATATATATATATATATATATATATATATATATATATATAATATTATATATATAAGCCCATGTAATCTAACAATGTTTCGGTTCTCTGTACATTTTATCTGTTCATTCTTTATTTCTATCTTCTTTTTCCCTGTTCTTTCGTTTTTCTCTTTGGTGTAGAGGAAACCCTGCACAGAAGAAGCTATAGTTTCTTGTAGATGGCTGTGCGATGATTAATTGGGACATCTCACCTGAAATTCTGTAAAGGTAATTATTGATGGCTTATTTCTGTGTTTTTTTGTTTGTTTGTTTTAACGTTTTTTTTACCTTTCCATTTTTTCTTTTTTTCTCATGTTATCTCTCTCTCTCAACTCCTCTTTCCTTCTCTTTCTTTCTTTTTGTTCTCTCTCTCTCTCTCTCTCTCTCTCTCTCTCTCTCTCTCTCTCTCTCTCTCTCTCTCTCTCTCCTCTCTCTCTCTCTCTCTCTCTCTCTCTCTCTCTTCCTCCCTCTTTTCCTCTTTCCAGCTATTTATCTATTAGGCCTTGATCTCTACCTATCTTATCATGTTCTTTTCCCTTCCCCCTCTCAGTCCACTATGTCTCCATATCAATAGTTTGGTACGAATATATATAGACACGAAAAGGCGAAATAGAGGACGCAGTAGTTTGAAAAAGAAAATGCCCATCCAGCATTTTTTTTTCTTTCTTTTCCAGGTTTTTTTCCTTTTCTTTTTTTTTTTTGGAGGGGGTAGTATCGTTGGTTTGGTTTGTTGGCACGATAACTCAGAAAGTGATGAACAGATTTTTATGTTTTTTGTGTCTTAGATCAACTTCGGTGCCATGAAATTTTGGTTGTGATCCGGATCCTGTGAATGTTTTCATTGCATCAACGTCCCTGTTGCCTTGGCGGAGGTATGCGACTGTGAGTGCTTCTAGTCTTATTATTGGGATGATGTGTGTATATATGTGTGTGTGTGTGTGTGTGTATGTATATATATTTATATATAATATATATATTATATATATATATATATATATATATATATATATATATATATATATATATATATATATTATATAATATAATATATATATATATATAATATATATATATATATATATATATATATA
>NW_020870381.1:178731-181231 GCF_003789085.1 Penaeus vannamei
TAGTTATAAATTAATAACCATTAACATAAACATATCACCTTCGACTATATTTTCCTCTCTTACACTTTATTTAGAAAAAATATGTCCACCTTCACTGATACTGTCACCTTTGACTAATTCTGTTGGTATATCCACGGGACGAAAATAAATAACTGATTTGATAACTAAAATGTTCCCTAGCAACAAAGTGTCACGGCATGTTGTTTTAGCCACATTTATACAACCTTTCTCTCTCTTCTCTCTCTCTCTCTCTCTCTCTCTCTCTCTCTCTCTCTCTCTCTCTCTCTCTCTCTCTCTCTCTCTCTCTCTCTCTCTGTACAGGGCGGAAGACAGGACTCGTCTAAATTATCACAATTCAATACACAGGGATTCCACTATTACATTAAGCCTCTTATCAAGCTTTACAGTCTATAATATCAGTAAAACATGACCTTTATACCAGCAGTGAACATACGTTTGTGGAGGGCGGAAGCCAGGACTCGTCTGACCAGATGGTGTTAAAGTATTGAACTTATTGCTTTCCACCAAATGAATTCTTATCATTTAAACAAACAAGCTATTCGCTGATAGTCCTTATAATTTAGTTTAATTGTAATTAGACCAAATTTTGCTATATTGATGTGTCTTTAGTGAAGTAGTGCACCTTTATGTATAATATATATATTATATATATATATATATATATATATAGATAGATAGATAGATATAGATAGATAGATAGATAGATAGATAGATATACTGTATATACACATATGTGTATATATATATATATATATATATATATATATATATATATATATATATATATATATATATATACATATACATATATATATATATATTATATATATATATATATATATATATATATATATATATGTATATATATATATATATATATATATATATATATATATATATATATATTATATATATATATATATATATATATATATATATATATATATATATATACATATATATATGTATGTATGTATATCTGTCTATATGTGTGTGTGTGTGTGTGTGTGTGTGTGTGTGTGTGTGTGTGTGTGTGTGTGTGTTTTGTATGTATGGATGTATATATATCTGTATGCATATATATTTGTGTGTGTGTGTGTGTATAATTATGTTAATATTTTTGTTTGTGTGGGAATATGTATATACATACAGATAACTTTGCATCCACGTCTTTCTATATCCATGTATATAATTCATTCATGTCTCTTTCCACCTGCGATTTCAGCATCACTTTCCACCAACAACGTCAGCCGGAGTTATGCGTGAGGCAGATTTGCGAAAATGAATTAGTCTCACCGAGAGAAATGTCGCAGGAATTTCTGATTCATTGCAATCATCCGTTGCAGGTTTTCGGAGTTTTGATATCCAATGAATGACAAGATATCAAATTAACTATCTCTCTTTGTAATGACCCTTGATCATTTCGAAACTAATTAAATTCACGTCGTGTGGTTAATTTTCTCCGAGACAAAGTTTGCTGTATTGGTATATGCTATTTATTTACTTTTTTCCATAATCAGTAATATGACAAGCAAAATATATTTTTGTATCTATATTTTGTCACCTCTTTTTACATATTTACATTTCTGTTGATCATAGGCCTATAGTATTGACCTATCATTCCATCTATTTTCATTATATGTCAATATATTTTTCCCATATTTACCAACTAGACCAGCGTATATCATCCCACTTATAATATCAAAGTTACTTGTTGCCTACACGTATAGGCCTATCATCCCGCCTATATCATCAAAGTAGACTGTTTTCGAAATTAACTCTCTCCAAACCTAACCATAGGCCTATAACCTTGCCTCTATTACTCCCAAAAGCAGCTTCTGAAATCCTGTAGCTGGAGATGGGTTTCATTAATCACTCTAGAGTAATTACTTTTATCTTTTAGGTAGTTTTTTTTTCTTTTCATTTTCTCTTTTTCTGGTCTTTTCGTAAGTCTAAACAGCTGTTTTCTTGATCTTGCAACATAGGATTTCATGCTGTCTGGTGACTCTTGCAGCATGGCCTCATTCATTCATTCATTCAGTTTTGGTCATTCATGGTTTCTTACGTTACTATTCTGTCTCTGCGCATTTTCTGATTTTTCTTGTCTACGTTATTCTTCTTTTATAGATCACACACACACACACACACACACACACACACACACACACACACACACACACACACACACACACACACACACACACACACACATACATTAATAAGTTTAATATCTGATAAAAACAACAACTGGCAACCTACCCGGATCGTAAGAGTTGCCGGATACCTCAGATCATATTTCTTATTCTTATCAATCGATTCTTAATGATTGTGCTTACATATGTCCGGATTTTTAAAATTTATGTACAATATTTTTTTTTTTAGAATATTTCATTTGTACTGTTTTTTGCAGGAAATTGTTGCCTTCAACACCAGTGAGATGCCAGCCTTTCATTTCCTGAAACTGGACAGAGTAGGATAT
>NW_020870381.1:191231-196231 GCF_003789085.1 Penaeus vannamei
CGCGTAATTTCATGTGCATATTCGTGTCTGTCTGTTGTCATATAGATGCATATATATTCATGTTTATATCATGATATTGATTATTGCTCAGCATGAATCAAGCTCGCTCTCCCTTTCTCTGTCTCTGTCTCTGTCTCTCTGTCTCTCTGTCTCTCTCCTCTCTCTCTCTCTCTCTCTCTCTCTCTCTCTCTCTCTCTCTCTCTCTCTCTCTCTCTCTCTCTCTCTCTCTCTCCTCTCTCTCTCTCTCTCTTAAAAAAAAAAAAAAAAAAAAACATAAACAAAAATAATTACAATATATCTACAATCATCACGGGACCTTTTTATGAATCTAAAAATTATATATTAATCATATATTATATATATATATATATATATATATATATATATATATATATATATATATATATATATATATATATATATATATATATATATATATATATATATATATATATATATATATATATATATATAATATATAGGAATATGAAATGGGGAATATCTGGCTCATGGACGAAGACGGAGACCTTGCTGCAAAGGATGAGCTGCAGTAGAGTTGCAACAGAGGAAGAGGAGAGTGCAATGTTATCAGAATGTGAATGTGAATGTGAAGAGAATGTGAATGAGTAAAAGAGAAGAAGAATGAAAAGGAATTGAAAGAGAAATTGATAACTGGAGTGAAGGAAACAGGAAAAACTATGTATGTATGTATTTAAATATATTCACGTATATATGTATGTATATATGTGTGTATATATATAATATATATATATATATTATATATATATATATACTATATATATATATATATATATTATACATATATATATATATTATTATATATATATATATTATATATATATATATAATATATATATATATTATATATATATATATATAGACATATATATATACAGTATAATACATATATATATATATAATATATATATTATATATATATATATATATATATTATATATATTATGTATGTATGTATATACGCCTCGGATGTGTGCTTGGAAGCACTACTATTGCAAGAAGATGCTGGTGAGAAATCCCCCGTGTCACATGCAAGCCGAAAGCTGTCTAAAACGGAGCCAAAATATTCGGAGACCGAGCGAGCGAGTGGCTGTGGTGTGAGCGACCGAGAAGTTCTACAAATTCCTGTTCGGTCGCGAGTTCTACCTCGAGACGGACCACCAACGCTCGTGCTCCTGGATATATGTGTTGTGTGGTGTGTGTATGTGTGTGTGTGTTGTGGTGTGTGTGTGTGTGTGTTGTTGTGCGTGCGTGCGTGCGTGCGTGCGTGCGTGCGTGTGTGTGTGTGTGTGTGTGTGTGCGTGCGTGGTGTGTGTGTGTGTGTGTGTGTGTGTGTGTGTGTGTGTGTGTGTGTGTGTGTGTGTGTGTGTGTGTGTGTGTGTGTGTGTGTGTGTGTGTGTGCGTGTGTGTGTGTCGCTGAACGGGCCGCTTGATGAGGTTGGGTGCTGGCGATACAAGAATACGGAATGACCATCAGATATATTCGCGGGAGTGGGAATGTTGGCGCCGATTTCTTCTGCAGAAATCCCGTGTTGAGTGATCAATCTGAAAACTAGTCTTTAATATTAAAATAAACAAGTTTCTTTTATTTAAATGGGGAGGCATTGTCACGCATTGACAATAAACTACAAACTAAAAATGGTAAATTTTTTCTTAAACTATACAAATAAACAATAAAAACATCGAAACCACCAAAATAAATCTTACGCAACATAATGGTGACGCGCCAAAACTGGTATAAGGTAATTTGGCTTGGTGGGGCGGTGGCTTTCGTGTAGGGGACACTAGCTCGTTTCCATACTGAACAAGCGTGACCAGTTCACAGCCAAAACGGAGGTAGGCCTAGGTTTCGCTTTGGGGGAGGTGCGATGGAGGAAAAACAAGCTTGCTTTCATACGAACAAGCTCGTGACGTCCAGCAACAAAGTAGCCAGGCGTTTTCGCTGTAGGGGGGGGGGGGGAAACAGATGCGGTTGCAGTGAACAGCGTGACGTCACGGCAAAATAGGCTGCTCGGTGTTTTCGCTTGCGGTTCGAGGGGGGAGGGGAAACACAGCTTGTTTGCATACGAACAAGGGTGACGTCACAGCAAGAGTTAGACTAGGGTTTTCGTGGGGGGCGGCGGGGGGGGAGCTCGTTTTCTACGGAATTCTAGCGCGTTGAACTTCACGCAAAAAGTCTCTAGCCTTTAGGGTTTTCGCTTGGGAAGGGGGGGGTGGGCGGTGGAGCATCAAGGCTCGTTTTTCATAACGACAAGTCCGTAGACGTCACGGTCCCAAAGTAGGCCCTAGGGTTTCGCTTGGGGGGGGGAACAAGGTCGTTTTCATACGAACAGGGCGTGGACGTCACTAGGCTCAAAAGGTAGGCCTAAGCGGTTTTCGCCATGATGGGGGGAACAAGCTTGTTTTGCGCATACGAAACAAGGTGAACGCTCACGGCAAAGATAGGCCTAAGGGTGTTTTCGCTTGGGGGGGGAACAAGCTCGTTTTCATACGAACAAGCGTGACGTCACAGCAAAAGTGCTAGTTTTCGCTGTGGGGGGGGGAACAAGCTGGTTTGCATACGAACAAGCGTTGACGTTCACGGGCAAAATTAGCCTAAGGGTTTCCCCCGCTTGGGTCATCTCTCTGGGAGGGGGAAACAAGCTGGTTGGCATACGAACAAGCGTGACGTCACGGCAAAAGTGAGCCTACAGGGATTTCGCGTTGTGGGGGGGCGGGGAGGGGGAAACAAGCTCTTTGTCATTTTACGAACAAGAGCGTCGACGTCACAGCAAAAGTAGGCCTAAGGGTGTTTCTCCGCTGGGGGTGAGGAGGGGGAAACAAGCTGGCTTTTGCACTAGAACAAGCGTGACGTACTGGCCAAAGGGAGGTCCTAAGGGTATTCATCGGGGGGTGGTCGGGGGGAGGGAACAAAGCTGGTTTGACTACGACAGAGCGTGGACGTCAGCAAAAGTTAGGCCTAAGGGTTTTCGCTTGGGAGGGGGGGGAGGGAGAAAGACAAGCTGGTTTGATTACGTGAACAAGGTACCGTCACAGCATAAAGTTAACGAGCCTAAGGGTTTCGGCGCTTCTGGGGGCTGAGGGAGGAAACAAGTGGATTTGCATCCGGAACATAGACGTGGCGTCACAGCATAAATGTAGGCCTAAGGTTTTCGCTGGATTGGGAGGGGGGAGGGGGCAACTAAGCTTGGTTTGCCATACGAATCAAGCCTAGTGACCGTCAGTCACGCAAGAAAGTAGGCCTATAGAGCGGTTGTCGCTTTGGGGGGCTGGTTGGGAGGGTGGAACACTCAAGCTGGTTTGCATACGAAAACAAGCGTTGACGTCACGGCAAAAGTAGGCTAAGGGTTTTCGCTTAGTGGGAAGGGGGGAGGGGGTGGGAACAAGCTGGGTGTTGCTTACGAACGACTCAAGTGACCGCCACAGGTTAAAAGTAGGCTAGGGTTTTCGCTTAGGGGAGGGGAGAGGGGGGGCAATCAGCGGTCCTTGCATACGAACAAGCCGTGACGTCACCCCCGGCAAAAGTAGCTAAGGCGTATTCCGCTTGGGGGGGGGGGAGCGGGAACAAGCTGGTTCTGTCCATCACGAACAAGCGTTCACGCACCCTGGCCAAAAGCTAGGCCTATGGGTCTTTTCGTTTGCGGGCGGGGGGGAGAGGGAACATACGCCTGGTTTTGCACTAAGAACAAGCGTGACGTCATAGCCACAAAGTAGGCCTAAGGTTTTCGCTTGGGGGGGGGGAGGGGGAAACACATCGTTGGTTTGCACTAACGACATCAGCCATTGACGCTCACCCCGGCAATACTAGCGCTCCTAAGCGGTTGGGTTTGTCCGCTTGGTGGGGGGGGGCGATAGTGAACAAAGCTGGTTCTGCAATTAACGAACCATAGCCGTGACGTCACCGGCAAAAGTAGGCCCCTTAAGGAGTTTTCCGCCTTGGGATGGGGGCAGCCGTTCTCTTGCTCCGGGAGGGGGAAACAAGCTGTGTGCATACGAACAAGCAGTGTACGTCACAAGCCCAAAAAGTAGGCTCGAATGGGTTTTTCCCGCTTGGAGGGGTGACGGCGGAGGGGAAACAATGCTTGGTTTTGCACTACGAACCATGCCGTGACGTTCACCCAGCCGAAAGTTAGGCCCTAAGGGTTTCGCTTTGGGGCGGGGTGCGGAGGCGGAACATAACGCTGGGTTTGCTCTTACGAACAAGCCGTTACGTCACGTGGCCAAGTAGGCCTAAGGTTTTCGCTTTGGGGGTGGCGGGCGGGAGGAGGCTTCGCGAACAAAGGCTCTGGTTTGCTACGACAAGCGTGACGCACTGCAAAAAGTAGGCCTAAGGGTATTTCCGCCTTGTTGCGGGCCGGAGAGGGTGGACGGCTCTGGCAAACAAATGCTGTTTGCGTACCACGATACCAAGTCGTGGACGTCACAGCAAAATACTGCGCCTAAGGGTTTCGCTTGGGGGGGGGAGTCGGGGAAACAAGCTGATCGTATGCATACGAAAAAAGCGTGACTCAATCCGACAAAAGTAGGCTAAGGGTTTTCGGCCATGGGTGGGGGGGGGGGGCGAAACAAGCTTGGTTTGCTTCACGAACAAGTCTTGCTAGTTACGCTAAAGCTAGGCTTCGGCGTTTTCCGTCTTGGGGGCGTGGGGAGCGTAGGAAACCGCTTGGTTTGCATACGCAACAAAGCGATGGTCACGCAAAAGCTGGGACTAAGGGTTTCGCTTGGCGCGGGGGGGGGAGAGGGGAAACAAGTGGTTTGGCATTACGAACAAGCGTGACGTCACCCAGCAAAAGTGCGCCTAAGGGTTTTTCGCTTGGGGGGGGGGGGAGGGGAAACCCGATGTCTCGGTTTGCATACATTCCATACAAGCACTTCGACCGTACGTGGCACAAGTGCTAGGCCTTAGGTTTTTCGCTTAATTCGGTGCAGGAGGGAAGGGGGAAACAAGCTGGTTCTGCATT
>NW_020870381.1:201231-203731 GCF_003789085.1 Penaeus vannamei
CGAGAGGAGACGGAGAGAAGAAAGAGGGAGGAGACGAGAAGAGAAGGAGAGAGAGAGAGAGGGGGGGGGGAAGAGAGAGAGAGAGAGAGAGAGAGAGAGAGAGAGGAGAGAGAGAGAGAGAGAGAGAGAGAGAGAGAGAGAGAGAGAGAGAGAGAGAGAGAGAGAGAGAGAGAGAGAGAGAGCGAGAGCGAGAGAAAGCGAAGTCCTGATCAATGCAAATACTCCTCTGTTGTGTACGTTTTCTTTTTAATGTGTGTTTTGTTTGTTCGTTTCTTTTTTTGTGTCGTTTATTTTTGTTGTTTGTTTGTGCGTGAGTGTTTATGTGTGTGTTATTATTTGTGCTATCGAAGTAGAGGTAAGATTTGAAAGACAGAATCTACAACATTTATGCCAATTCTCCAGTTCCAAGTGCATTACAAAATAAAATTACCTTGAAAGTTGAACGTGTATTGAACGTGTTTCGCCCTCCAGCTCAAGCAGCGCACTGACATTTGAGTATAACTTGCGATATAAGGGTCATTATAGTCGAATATTGTGAAGCACTGTCTTCCACTAAATGCAAATCTAACGGTAAAGCTTCATTGCGCTTTAGGTTATTAAGACATTCCAAGCATTGTTACCATTAATTGCTGTCATTACTAAAACTTGTAATGCTAATAGTTATCTAATATTGATAACACAGCCTATTTTTTTTTTTTTTTTTTTTTGGCTGAATGGAATCTGATGGTTAATTATAGGGTAACTTTTTCAGCTGATTCCAAAAATGACATCAGCTTTTACACATCACATCTCTAAACAACATTGTCAATTCATACAGAAATTCCAATTCTCCTTGGCTGTGAAAATCCTCGGGTTCTTTATATATCAAATCTGGCAAAAGAATTTACATGTTAAAACCAAATATTTGATAACTATGTCATGGTAAATATAGTATTATCAACAGTGATCTTCCTCGAGTGTTTTTTAAACAAATTCTTAAGCATCGAGAAATTCTTTTTTGTTGGACCTTCTGGAATGGCAAGCCCCAGCAATAATCAGCCATCACATTCATATCCCATCTTCCTTGATATCTTTGTTCCATTACCTTAATATCTTGATGGAACATCTCCCTCCCTGCTCATCGCTGACATTACCAAGATTTTCTGGAAATTTATCCAAATGACTGTCGAGGAAGTGATCTTGATGCTCATATTACAAACCAGGTGATGGAAACGGAAAATTACTTCCTTAGCAATATCCTTGGAATTGGCCTGGTTAGTTTCCGGGAAATTCTGCACTACAGCTGCCAACGCTTACTAAGCAGATTTTTCCATTTTATTCATGGATGTGACCAAAGAAGGATCCTTAAGCAACTTTCTTATTTGCTGTCCATCAAAAATGACAGCTTTTACTTTCTTCTCACTAAGACCACTAAAGGTTGCTTTAACATACCTGAGACAGTCACCATCTTTGTTCAAAGTTTTTTACAAATTGTTTCGTCAGTCCAAGCTCTATGTGAAGAGGTAGAAAAATGATCCGATTCAGGTCCACCAATGGCTCATTTACAATATTTTTCTCCCTAACATTTAAATTCTTCCTCTTAAGCCAATCTTTTCTAATCCAATGTTCAGCTTTGGCTCAACTATCCCATAAGCATATAAAACAAGGATAGTTAGTGTACCCACTCTGCTGTCCTAGAAGGAAACATACCACTTTCAAGTCGACACAAATTACCCATTGGTGCTCATCATATTGGATCTTCTCTAGAACTACTTATATGTTCTCATACTTTTCCTTATCACTGAATGTCCTATTGGAATCGAACCATATTTATTTCCATTGTGGAGCAACACATTTTAAACTTCTTTTTGAGCTGTCGATGGATAAACGCCATTCGGTGGAGCACTACTGAATTCCTCTCATTTCATTAAGAAGACCTGTTACGTTGTGACAATACACAGAACCACCATCTTCTCTGAAATACCGTAATAACTTCTTTCTCGTTGATAAAAGGTGATTTTTGTAACAGGATGGCACAAGTTCTTGTCATTCAATCTAGACCTCTTTTGACAGATTGAGATCACGAATCAGATCATTCAACTCAGACTGATCAAAAATGTTTGGTTGCTTTGGAGGAGGTGGCTCAAAAGTATCAGTTTCGTTTTCAAAACCCAACTGACAATCATCCTCGAAATTTTCATCTTTTCTTGGGAATCTCTTCTGAAAGGAAACTGGTGTTATTGCTGGAGGAAAGTTTGGATACTGCAACAGTCGTTTATTCTTTGAATTGAAACCAGTAGTACTGACAAGACAGAAATAACAGTCGTTGAAATGATTTTTTTGATCTCGCCATACCATTGGTATCCCAAACTTCAAACCTTTTGTGTCACCTTTTGTCCATTTTCTAAGGTAACACAAGATCGCCAAACGGTGTGGGGAGCCCATGACTTGTCTTGCCTTCCAAGTTTGATCTGAAAGTAGGCATAGGAAGCCTTTTTTCACAAAATCGCTGATGCACAGC
>NW_020870381.1:208731-221231 GCF_003789085.1 Penaeus vannamei
TCTAGCTAGTCATTTTTTTATTTCTTTTTTTTATTCCTTTATTTCTTTTTTTTTTCTTTGCATGTAGAAAAAAATCAGAGACGCCTTGTGTGTGATTTAAACTTTCGACATAATCTGCATAACTTTTAGCATAAGATTTTTTTTTTTTATTGTTCTAAAGCTGAGTGTACCATCACTGCACGACTCTATGACACTACAAAAGATCTTGTTTGTGTGTAAGCGTGTTTGTGATTGTATGTTTGTGTGTTTGTGATTGTGGTGTGTGTGCGTGTGTGTGTGTGTGTGTGTGTGATTGTGTGTGTGTGTGTTTGTGATGTGTGTGTGTGTGTGTGTGTGTGTGTGTGTGTGTGTTTGTGTGTGTGTGTGTTTGTGTGTGTTGTGTTGTGTGTGTTTGTGATTGTGTGTGTGTGTGTGTGTGTGTGTTTGTGATTGTGTGTGTGTGTGTGTTTGTGATTGTGTGTGTGTGTGTGTGTGTGTGATTGTGATGTGTGTGTTTGTGATGTTTGTGTGTGTGTGTTTGTGATTGTGTGTGTTTGTGATTGTGATGTGTGATTGCGTGTGTGTGTGTGATTGTGTGTGTGCGTGTGCGCGTGCGCCTTCAACCTCAGAGAGGAAGCAGGTGAACCCGGCTTCCTCACGCCCTCCTGAGCCCGCCCCAGAATCCTCTTAATGAATCCTGATCTCATCCTTGGCCATTATCGGAGATCATTACGTCACAGTCTCGGCCACAGATTGGATACTCCTAATCCATCAGAGGAGAATAATAATGGCCCTTATCCTCCCACGCTCATCGAGTTGGTCCTGGAGGAAGTCAGTCAAGGGGATCCCTGATACTTGGTGTCTTGTTGTCTATTTTAATTTTTTTTTTTTTTTTTTTTGGGGGGGGGGGAACTTTTTCCATTAATCCTTATTTCTTTGTTTATTCGTTTCTATTTATCTATTCTTTTATTTGTTTATTTGTTTTTATTTCCTATTCATTTTTATTTATCTATTCTTTTATTTATTTGTTTATCTTTCTTTGATATATTTATCTATTTTCTTATTTTAGGGGTAACTTTTTCTTATTACTTTTACTTTCATTTTTTTTCTTCTGGTTTCGAAAAGTAACGAGAGGATCTGTTCTTCAAAAGGATATGAATATGATATACTTCAGTCCCCAATATACAATTTTTACCAGAATTTCGAAATAGGAGATACACGAACTCCATAGAACTATTTTCACTTCAGAATAGCACGCACATTTTTTTTTCTTTTCTTTTCTTTTTTTACTACAGTCCACTACAGATACTTCAGTCCCATATATATATATATATATATATATATATATATATATATATATATATATATATATATATATATATATATTTTTACCAGAATTTCGAAACAGGACATACACGAATCCTCCATAGAACTATTTTCACTCAAGAATAGCACGCACATTTTTTTCTTTTTTTTTCACTACAGTCCACTACAGAAATTCAAGATAGTTCAGTCTTATTAATAGCTCCCCCGGCCCTCATCCCCTTATACTCCAAGAACAGCTAAGTTTCCCCTCTTTGAAGATGTTGCGGTGCTTCTTAGGGCCGCAAAGAGGCTCCAAGATCTTAACTCCGGGTAAGTCCTTCGGTGCTGACTCACGTACACACGCCACGCCACACGCTCCCTAAGATTCCCTTGGTTGAAGATTCTTGGAGACACTTCTTCGAGGGGTTGTTGTTGTTGTTAATGTTGGTGTTGTTGCTTTTTTGTTGTCTGTGGGTTTTTTTTTTTTTTTTTTTTTTTTTGCTAGTAAGACAGCTTTTTTTTTTTTTTTTTTTTTTTGCTAGTAAGACAGCTTTTTTTTTTTTTTGCTAGTAAGACAGCTTTTTTTTTTTTTTTTTTGCTAGTAAGAGCTTTTTTTTTTTTTTTTTTTTTTTTTTTTTTTTTTTTGGTAGTAAGAGAGCCGAAGGAACGAGCGCCAACCACCACCTCGTCTCGGAGAACAACCGACGTCGAGGCTGACGTCACTTCCCGCCATCCTTCTCGTATTGGGTTTGTTATTTTTTCATAGAATTTTTTTTTTTTTCAAGATGCATTAAAATTAACCGCCATTCTTGCATTTTGTGTTTGTTTGTTATTTTTTTATAGAAATGTTTTTTTTTTTATTATATATTTTCAAGATACATAAAAATTAACTTCGGTGACCTGACTTGATATAGGCTTCAGAAAATACATTTGACATGAGTAGAAGTGACCTGACTTGATATAGGCTTCAGAAAATACATTTGACATGAGTAGAAGTGACCTGACTTGATATAGGCTTCAGAAAATAGATTTGATGCCTGACTTGATATATTCAGAAAATACATTTGACATGAGTAGAAGTGACCTGACTTGATATAGGCTTCAGAAAATAGATTTGACATGAGTAGAAGTGACTGACTTGATATAGGCTTCAGAAAATAGATTTGACACCTGACTTGATATTCAGAAAATAGATTTGACATGAGTAGAAGTGACCTGACTTGATATAGGCTTCAGAAAATAATTTGACATGAGTAGAAGTGACCTGACTTGATATAGGCTTCAGAAAATAGATTTGACATGAGTAGAGTGACCTGACTTGATATAGGCTTCAGAAAATAGATTTGACATGAGTAGAAGTGACCTGACTTGATATAGGCTTCAGAAAATAGATTTGACATGAGTAGAAGTGATGACTTGATATAGGCTTCAGAAAATAGATTTGACATGAGTAGAGTGACCTGACTTGATATAGGCTTCAGAAAATACATTTGACATGAGTAGAAGTGACCTGACTTGATATAGGCTTCAGAAAATAGATTTGACATGAGTAGAAGTGATCTGACTTGATATAGGCTTCAGAAAATACATTTGACATGAGTAGAAGTGACCTGACTTGATATAGGCTTCAGAAAATAGATTTGACATGAGTAGAAGTGACCTGACTTGATATAGGCTTCAGAAAATACATTTGACATAAGTAGAAGTGACCTGACTTGATATAGCTTCAGAAAATACATTTGACATGAGTAGAAGTGACCTGACTTGATATAGGCTTCAGAAAATAGATTTGACATGAGTAGAAGTGACCTGACTTGATATAGGCTTCAGAAACTAGATTTGACATGAGTAGAAGTGATCTGACTGATATAGGCTTCAGAAAATAATTTGACATGATAAAGTGTGACTTGATATAGGCTTCAGAAAATACATTTGACATGAGTAGAAGTGACCTGACTTGATATAGGCTTCAGAAAATAGATTTGACAAGAGTAGAAGTGATCTGACTTGATATAGGCTTCAGAAAATACATTTGACATGAGTAGAAGTGACCTGACTTGATATAGGCTTCAGAAATAGATTTGACATGAGTAGAAGTGACCTGACTTGATATAGGCTTCAGAAAATATTTGACATGAGTAGAAGTGACTGACTTGATATAGGCTTCAGAAAATACATTTGACATGAGTAGAAGTGACCTGACTTGATATAGGCTTCAGAAATACATTTGACATGAGTAGAAGTGACCTGACTTGATATAGGCTTCAGAAAATACATTTGACATGAGTAGAAGTGACCTGACTTGATATAACCATTTGACATGAGTAGAAGTGACCTGACTTGATATAGGCTTCAGAAAATACATTTGACATGAGTAGAAGTGACCTGACTTGATATAGGCTTCAGAAAATACATTTGACATGAGTAGAAGTGACCTGACTTGATATAGGCTTCAGAAAATACATTTGACATGAGTAGAAGTGACCTGACTTGATATAGGCTTCAGAAAATACATTGACATGAGTAGAAGTGACCTGACTTGATATAGGCTTCAGAAAATACATTTGACATGAGTAGAAGTGACCTGACTTGATATAGGCTTCAGAAAATAGATTTGACATGAGTAGAAGTGACCTGACTTGATATAGGCTTCAGAAAATACATTTGACATGAGTAGAAGTGACCTGACTTGATATAGGCTTCAGAAAATACATTGACATGAGTAGAAGTGACCTGACTTGAATAGGCTTCAGAAAATACATTTGACATGAGTAGAAGTGACCTGACTTGATATAGGCTTCAGAAAATAGATTTGACATGAGTAGAAGTGACCTGACTTGATATAGGCTTCAGAAAATAGATTTGACATGAGTAGAAGTGACCTGACTTGATATAGGCTTCAAGAAATACATTTGACATAAGTAGAAGTGACCTGACTTGATATAGACTTCAGAAAATACATTTGACATGAGTAGAAGTGACCTGACTTGATATAGGCTTCAGAAAATAGATTTGTCATGAGTAGAAGTGACCTGACTTGATATAGGCTTCAGAAATAGATTTGACATGAGTAGAAGTGACCTGACTTGATATAGGCTTCAGAAAATAGATTTGACATGAGTAGAAGTGACCTGACTTGAATATAGCTTCAGAAAATACATTTGACTTGAGTAGAAGTGACTGACTTGATATATATACATTTGACTTGAGTAGAAGTGACCTGACTTGAATTAGGCTTCAGAAAATACATTTGACATGAGTAGAAGTGACCTGACTTGATATAGGCTTCAGAAAATATTTGGCATGATGACGTAACACTCAGAAAATCAAAATAACAGCAAATCGAATGAACAATATTAATCAAAGAAAATTTCCTGGGAGTATCTCCTGAGGTCCTCGGGCAGTTGGCTCGGAGCTCGTGACCTGACAACAACAGACAGACAAACAAACAATAAGTATCTGTTTTTTTTTTTTTCTCTCTCTCTCTTTTCTCTCTCTCTCTCTCTCTCTCTCTCTCTCTCTCTCTCTCTCTCTCTCTCTCTCTCTCTCTCTCTCTCTCTCTCTCTCTCTCTCTCTCTCTCTCTCTCTCTCTCTCTCTCTACTCACATTATATTTGATGTTTTTTACCTTTTTGTTTTTTTTCATGTGATTTCATTACAGTGACTAATTTTTTTTCTCTCTTATGCTGTGTTTCCCAACATCATTTTTTTTAATGACTTTGAAACTACAGTAAATGACTACTTGCTCGGGTTTAAAAAAAGTAAATAAGAACGACAGATAAAAGCAAACCTTACAGGAGGGGGGGGGGGGGGGGGGTAACGTGGGGCGAGAAGCAAGTACTATGACTTTTTTTTCTTTTTTTTTTTGAGGAACTACATTATTACATTATCCCATTTGTGTGTGTGTGTGTGAATATGTGTATACTTTTTTGTTCTCTCCTCTTTCTTTCATTCTTATTCTCATTTTCTCTGTCTTTTTCATTGTTTTTATGCCATTGTTCTTTTTGTTCAGAGAGAGAAAAAGATCCAGCATGTTTTTGTTTTTTTTTTTTTTCTTTCGTTGTTGTTCTGAGAGAGCGAAGATTCAGGGTAAACTTAATCCTTTTTTTCTATAAAAATAATGATAATAATAATAATAATAATAATAATAATAATAATAATAATAACAATAATAATAATAATGATAATATAATAATAATAATAATAATAATAATAATAATAACAATAATAATAAATAATTAATAAATACATAAATCAACATTCAGATTTTTTTTTTTTTTTTTTTTTTTTTTTTTTTTTTTTTTTTTTTTTTTTTTTTAGGCGGGAATAAACACCAAGATGACCCTTCTTCTTGTGTGAATAATTGAGGACCTTGATCGAGACACTCAAAGCTCCTTCAAGTTCGACTTATGTGTGTGTTGGTTTGTTTTATTCACCTTCTATTTAGCTTTGATTATGTAGCTATTTGATTACCTCTGATTATGTCTTGGTAAGAATTATGAATTCATAGGATTAAATAACCTCAGTTTATTCCATAATTTATTGAGCTTAAAATCAAGTCGGGATTTTCGGTGTCGTCACACATCAGCTGATCCTCCTTTCAAAAAAGTGATAATAATTACTGCCTTTTCATCTAAGCACTTATGTGTAAACATATTTGTGTTATATATATATATATGTGTGTGTGTGTGTGTGTGTGTGTGCGTGTGCGCGGTATATATATATATATATATATATATATATATATAATATATATATATATATATATATATATATATATATATAATATATAATATATAATAATATATATATGTATAATTGCATGTATATATGTGTACGTATATATATAGATTATACAGAAAGATAGATATCATATTATACATATACATATAGTTGCACATGGTACATATATACATGCATGTGTGTATGTGTATGTGTGTGTGGGTGCATATGCGTATGTGTACGCATGTCTGCCCGTCTGTCTGTAACTACAAGGACATTCCCATCCTGATGGCAATCGCCTCACCCTTCACACGCCCCTCTCCCCCACTCGCTGCTCCCTCCACATTAGTCGGTCCCCCCTTGCCCCTCGACCTGATCACTCAAAGCTCCTTCAAGTTCTGTACCACCGTCTATTTAGCTTTGATTATGTAGCTATTGATTACCTCTATGTCTGGTAAGAATTATGAATTCATAGGATTAAATAACCTCAGTTTATTCCATAATTTATTGAGCTTAAATCGTCGGGATTTTCGGTGTCGTCACACAATCAGCTGATCCTCCTTTCAAAAAATGTCCTACTGTGTAAACATCCGTGTGCGCCCCCTATCATATTATACATACTTGCCCCCCCTGTACGCAACTACAAGACATTCCCATCCCAATCGCCCTCACCCTCACACGCCCCTCTCCCCACTCGCTGCTCCCTCACATCCCCCTCCCCCCATTCGCGCCCTCGTCCCCACCCCACTCATCCTCCCCCCCCTCACCTCCTCCCATCCCCCAATCTACCTATACTCGCGTCCTCCCCCCTCTCCACCGCACTCACCTCACGCCCCCCACTCACCTCCCTCAGACTCATCCTTCCCCCCCTATACTTGTCCCCCCCCTCTCGCCCCCCCAACTCGTCCTCATCCCCCCCCCAACTCGTCCTCACCCCTCCACCCGCTGCCCCTCAGCCTCCGACTCATCCTCCCCCCTTCCCTATACTCGTCCCCCACTCGCCTTCCCCAACTCGTCCTCCCCCCCCCATCCGCTGCCCCCCACCTCATCCTTTCCCCCTTCCTATACTCGTCCCCTCCCCACTCGCCCCCCCCACTCAACTCCCGCTGCCCCTCAGCCCGACTCATCCTTCCCCTTCCCTATACTCGCCCCCCCCAACTCGTCCTCACCCCCCCCCGCTGCCCCCTCAGCCTCCGACTCATCCTTCCCCCCTTCCATACTCTTCCCTCCCCACTCGCCCCCCCCCAACATCCCCCCCCAACTCGTCCTCACCCCCCCGACCCCCTCAGCCTCCGACTCATCCTCCTCCCCTCCCACTCGCCCCCCAACTCGCCCTCACCCCCCGCCACCCCCCCCCCTCAGCCTCCGACTCGGGCACTCAACAATACGGCATGATGAGTCTCCCCGCCCTTTGACGACTTGCAAATGCCGTCTGTACGTTGCGGAGGGTTGCGTCTGGCTTGCATCGCCTTTGATCTCGCAGAAGAAGCTTTCGGATTATCTTGACCTTGGCTCTGAGGGGGTGGGGGGGGGGAGTGGGGGGGGTGAGAGGGAAGGGGCCTGTGGGGGTGGGAGTGGGATGGGGGGTGAGAGAGGAAGAGTGGCCTGTGGGGTGGAGGGGTTGGTGGGGTGGGGAGGGGTGAGAGAGGGGTGACCTGTGGGGTGGGGGTGGGTTGGGTGGTTGGGGTGGGAGGGTGAGAGAGGGAAGGGTAACCTGTGGGGTGGGGGTGGGGGTGGGTGAGGTTGGTGGGGGTGGGAGGGTGAGAGAGTGGCCTGTGGGGTTGGTGGAGGTGGGGGTGGGGTGGGGTAGCGGGGTGTGGGGAGGGGTGAAAGAGGGAAGGGTTCGTGCGGGTCGAAAGAATAACTGATGTAGAGGACTTCTTATGATTTATTCGAAATATAAATACATCTCTTGGTCTGTGAAGGCTTTTTGTTTTTCTCTATGACTTTTTTCATTTATTTATTCTAATTCTATTCTTTTTTTTTGCCAATGAACTCTTAATGTTATTCCGAGAACAAGGAAATTAATAAGCAACATCAATTTTACGAAATATGAAATGTATACTTTTTTGGACATTTCATAAACGCATTAAAGTGTTCTGTTAATAAATGAAATATTATAATGAAATAAAGAATAGATGAATACAAAAAAAAAAAATGAATTAACAAAAATTATTTATATAATGTTTTTATTGTCCATTTCATAACTGGGTTGTTAACTTGCTCGTCACCAATTATATCAAAACAAACAAAGGATATTATTAATCGTACTAATGATATGGACAATCATGTTACCATTATTACTGTATCAAGAACCAGAAGTTAGAAATGATAATTATGCTGACGAATTAAGATAAATACGTATTAATTAAGTTAATAACAGCTTACAGGAAGTTGCACTCAAAGCTTTTAAATGATTAGTCTTTCTCTTGTTAATTATTTACCAAAAATAGTGTAATTAACAAAAAGTTGATGATGATGATGATAGTAATAGTAGTTCTGATAATAATAATAATAATAATAGAAATAATGATAATGAAATAACATAGAAATAATGATATAATAATATAATAATAATAATAATAGTGGTAATGATGATGATGATTTCAATAATGAGAATAATAATGAAAATGATAATAATGGTAAAAATTATAATCATAACAATAAGGCTAATAATTATGATAATAGTAATGATAATAATAATAATAATAATAGTAATAGTAGTAAAAATAGTATTAATAATAATAATAATAACAATAATAATAATGATAATAATAATAATGATAATGATAACAATAATAATAATGATAATAATAATAATGACTATACCAATAATAAAGATAAAAATAACGACAATGATAAAAACAATAACTTTACAAACATTTACCCAGTTATCGCCCTCTGATATCAAAACAAATCATTCACTGATCTTAATTAAATTGAAAGAACACCGAAGACAGTATTGCAAGACTCTACAGAAAGAACGCAATAACGGAGGAATAAATACGTAGATAAATAGATACAAGGAAATAAGAAAAGGAAAAAGGATCCTTATAAAAAAAAAAATAGAAGGAAAGAAATGAATAATTCTGGATTCTAAAACAAATTGATATGAAAGTCCATAAAGCTCAAAAAGGACTAAATTAATTAATCAGTAATCTCAATACTTTGTAAAATAATGATAATAATAATGATAATAATAATAATAATAGTAATGATAATAATAATGATAATAAAAATAATAATAACAATAGTAATAGTAATAATAATGATAACAATAACACTAATGATAATCATTGTGATAATAATAATAATATAATGATAATAATAATGAGGATGATGATAATGAAATAATGATAATAATAATAACAATAATAATAACAATAATAAATAAATAAATAAATAAACAAAACATCCAACACAGCCCCTAAGACATCTCCCAAGACGCCACCCCCTGGAGGCCCCCCCCACCCACCCACCCCCCACCACCCCCTCGCCCGGAAAACCTCATTGAGATTCAGCGAGCGACGAAGAACCGGGGAACGATTAGCAATGGGACTGCCATTTCCCCCTCATAGCTCCTCCTCCGAAGAAGCCGCCGCCGGTGCTGAATGCTATGACTGGGAGTTATGCGTGGTGTTGGTGAGGTGGGGGGAGAGGGGGGGGGAGGGGTGAGGAGGGAGGGAGATGGTAGTGGATTGGGGGGACACCACACACACGCACGCACACGCACACGCACACGCGCACGCGCACGTACACCACACGCACACGCACACACATACACACACACACAAACACACACACACACACACACACACACACACACACACACACAATAAATAAGTGTGCTGTGTGGTACAGCGGTAGCGTTCTCGTCTGTCAATCCTGCTGACCTGCGCTCGACCGCGCTCTGCCAGTGGATGGCCTTTCCTTGCACACAGGGGGGGGGGATTTAGAAGCAAAATGAAACAGGATATCCACTGTAACAAATCTTAAATCTTAAAAATTCTCATTCTCTCTCTCTCTCTCTCTCTCTCTCTCTCTCTCTCTCTCTCTCTCTCTCTCCCTCTCTCTCTCTCTCTCTCTCTCTCTCTCTCTCTCTCTCTCTTCTTTATCGTATTTTTAGTTCTTCCTTTATTTCTCTCTCTTACTTTCTTCATCTATTTCCTTACTTTATTTAACTATTTCCTTCTTTCTTTCATTCTATTTTCCTCGATTTCATCTTTTAATTCTATCTTCCTCTCTCCTTTTCTTCCTTTCTTACTTTTACCCTTTCATCCTTTTCCTCTTCCCCCCTCTCCCCCTTTTTTCTCTCTTTTTCACTCCCTTTCTTCCTCTCCCCCTGTCTTTTTTTCCCTTTCTTCTCCCTCTTTCTTTCTTCCTTTCATCCTTTTTCGCCTTCCCCCTCTCTCCCTTTCTTCTGCACTCCCTTTCTTCTTCACTCCCCTTTTTCCCTCTCTACTTCTCTTCCTCTCTCTCTTTCTTCTCTCTCTGTTTTTCTTCTTTCCATTCTTTTCCTCTTCCCCCTCTCTTCCTCACTCTCTTTCTTCTGCACTCCCTTTCTCCTCTCTCTCCTCTCTCCCTCTCTTCTCTCTCTCCTTCTTTCCTTTTCCACTTTCCCCCTCTCTCCTTCTCTCCCTCTCTCCCTCTCTCCCTCTCTCCCTCTCTTTCTCTCTCCCTTCCGTTCTCCCCTTCTTTCTTTTTCCACTTTCCCCCTCTTTCCCTCTCTCCCTCTCTTCCTCTTTCCCTTCCGTTCTCCCCTTCTTTCTTTTTCCACTTTCCCCCTCTCTCCCTTTCTCCCTCTCTCCCCCCCCTGCCTTCTTCTCCCTCCCTACCTCCCTGCCTCCTTCTCTCCCTCTCTTCCTCTCTCCCTCTCTTCCTCTCTCCCTCCCTCCCTCTCTCCCTCTATCCCTCTCTTCCTCTCTCCCTTCCCTTCTCCCCTTCTTTTTTAATCCTCTTTCCCCCTCTCTCCCTCTCTCTCTCTCTCAATCTCTCCCTCTCTCCCTCTCTTCCTCTCTCCCTCTCTCCCTCTCTCCTCCCTCCCTCCCTCCCTCCTTCCTCCTTCCCTCCCTTCTCTCTCCCTCTCTCCCTCTCTCCCTCTCTCCCTCTCTCCCTTCGTCTCCCCTTCTTTTTATTCCTCTTTCCCCCTCCCTCCCTCCCTGCCTCCTTCTCTCCCTCTCTCACTCTCTCCCTCCTCCTTCACTCCCTGCCTCCCTCCCTCCCTCCCTCCCTGCCTCCCTCCCTCCCTCCCTCCCTCCCTCCCTCCCTCCTCCCTCCCTCCCTCCCCTCTCCCTCTCTCCTTCTCTCCTTCTCTCCCTCTCTTCCTCTCTCCCTCTCCCTCTTCCTCTCTCCCTTCTTTCTTATTCCTCTTTCATAACTGACGTCGCGTCTTGCCTCCATAACCCTGGCTTCTCTCTGTCGCTTCTCTGTGACACGCTGCCCATCATCTTCCGGTTAATTGCTTGTCTTGTGTCTTCATTTCGTGTTCCTCTCTTTCTCTCTGTCTCTTTCTTTTTTCTCTTTCTCTCGTCTTCTCGTTCATTTGTGGCACTTTTTTTTTCTTTTTTTTTTGCTCTTTCTCTCCTTTCTCTTTCTCTTTTTCTTTCTCTCTTTCTTTTTCTTTTTTTGTTATTTCTTTCTCTTTTTCTTTTTCTTTTTCTCTTTTTCTTTCTCTTTCTCTTTCTCTTTCACTCTTTCTCTTTGCCTTTCTATTTCTATTTCTCATTTTCTTTCTCTTTCTCTCTTTAACTTTCTCTCTTTCTCTCTTTCTCTTTTTCCCTTTCTCTTTCTATCCTTCTCTTTCTCTGTCTCTCTTTGTCTTTCTCTCTCTCTTTCTCTTCCTCTTTCTTTCCCTTTCTCTTCGCCCCTTTCCTTTCTCCCTTCTCTCCCGTCTTTCTCTCCCTTTCTTCCTTTAATCCCTTATCATCTCCTTTTTTCTCTACCGTTCTTTATTTTTTCCCCTCACTCCCTTTCTTCCCTACCGCCTTTCTCTACCGTTCTTTTTTCCCTTTATTCTCTCTCTTTCTTCCCTACCGTTCTTCTCCCTCTTTCTACCTCTCTTCCTTTCCTCTCTGCCGTACTTCCTCTCTCCCTTTATTCTCTCTCTTTCTTCCCTACCGTTCTTCTCCCTCTTTCTACCTCTCTTCTTTTCCTCTCTGCCGTACTTCCTCTCTCCCTTTATTCTCTCTCTTTCTTCCCTACCGTTCTTCTCCCTCTTTCTACCTCTCTTCCTTTCCTCTCTACCGTTCTTTCTCTCTCCCTTCCATCTCTTCTTTCCGTCTCTCCCTTTCTCCTCATCTTCTCCACCTTACCATTAGCCTGGAGGTTGTACTCGGCGTCAGAGAGCGACTGTACTGTACCTTTAATCCTCCTCTTCTTCTTCTTCGTCTTCTTCGTCTTATCATTATTATCATTATTATTATTATTATTATCATTATTATTAATATTATTATCATCATCATTATTATTATTATTATTATTATTATATTATTATAT
>NW_020870381.1:231231-233731 GCF_003789085.1 Penaeus vannamei
TATAGGTTAGGACGAAGTATGTGGGGTATAAAATCTGCATATATGATTCGGATATGAGCGATGGTATCTGTTCTCTACAATATTTCACACATCCTCATATTATTTTTCTTCCTTTAAGTTTTTTGTTGTTGTTTTTTGTCAGTAGCTTCTGCTGTGTGTAGCTTATAATTTTCTTGTCTCGTCTTTACTGTTCACCATTTTTTCTTTCTTTCTTTTCTTTTGATTACCAAAGTTTATTCATTTTCTTATTTTCTTTCTTTATTATGTGCATTTACTTCTTCCTCATCATGGCTTTTTCTGCTTCTTCCTCTTATTTTTATAATATACATTATAATCCCTAGTTTCATTTATCAATAATCAACGCGCTTTTACATTTAGTCACTTGTTATAATCTTCGGATTGTGTGTGTGCGTGTGGAGAGAGAGAGAGAGAGAGAGAGAGGGGGAGGGAGGGAGAGAGAGAGAGAGAGAGAGAGAGAGAGAGAGAGAGAGAGAGAGAGAAGAGAGAGAGAGAGAGAGAGAGGTATAATATTATTATACCCTGTAGTACATTAGTTCAGCAGAGAAATGATTGCACAGTCTTCCATCTATCCATGAATCTTTTCGCCATGGAAAGGCATTATTCCACTTTTAATTTAAGGCCGTATTACAATACACTTCGAATTTAAGGAGAAATATAAGTTACCTATTTTCTCTAAAACACACTTGTCTATGAAATACTTACATGGCTCTATGTATCTCATGCTGGCTGGCTCAAATTTTGTGCATTATATGGTACTAAGAGAGGCAATGCATAAATATTCTTTTTTAACATTGTTTCCTCAACCTCAATACAATTAGCATCTAAGCATGACTTTTGTGATCGCAACATCACATTGTCTTGTTCTGGTCTTATATACATTATGTTTGAATTTATTTATTTATTCATATATGTTTGAATTTATTGAATTTATTATCTTGAAGTGTCTAAGCCTTTGAGAATCTGTCAGTTAATTGGAATCCTTGCAAGAAGTTTTAATAATGAGTGAAGTGCTAGTAAGATACTCCAATGGTTTCCGTCTACACTATCCATATCTTGTGATTATTTTACGAGGCGAATAGCGAGGTCGTCCCTAAGGATGTCAGAATGCAACACAAAACGTATAAAATGACCTCTATCATTTGTTTGAGGTATTTTGACGTTTCCAAATTGCCGTTATGCAAAGGGTTCAGAATTGAAAGAGAATTAGGTGAGTTACATATAATGACTATTAGGCCTTGATTTAGCATGGTATTGTGTAGTGAAGGGTGCACATGCCAACTCAGTTTACATGCCAACTCAGCCTGTACAGTGCTATTCCCAGCCATGAATTATTCCAGTGATGCCCAAACTGGGGTCCGCATACCCTTGGGGGCACGCAGCATAGATCATAAGGGTACGTGAACAAACAAGGAACACACACGCCTCACATCTCATTAAGTTATGCAAGTATTTTTCAAGCATTTTTTACTAAATCATCTTTTTTATTCGTGTACACACGCCTCACATCTCGCATTAAGTTATGGAAGTATTTTTCAACCATTTCCTTACTAAATCATCTTTTTTAATCGTGTATTAAATTCGAATTGATTGACCAACACTCCTGCAATGCACTCTTCTCATAATTAGTACATTATTTGCATTATCCTAATTAAAACAAATTGTTTAGCCAGGTGGACAGTGGGGGGGGGCGGGGGCTACGTAAAAGTACAAGAATGTATACTGGAAACCATTGTCTTTCTACACAACCCAAGCGCACCCTCCCTTGTCGCCAGAGTGTCAGAATCAGTCAGCGTGGCATTCATAAACACTGTATCAGTACTTGTATTATAATTGACTCCTTATCGTGGCCAGTCTCAGTCAGCGTGGCATTCATAAACACTGTATCAGTACTAGTATTTTAATGAACACTCACCCCGAAGTACTTGTGTCGGTGGAAGAGATCTAGCTCTGGGGGAAAAATTCCTTATATGAAACTTAGGCAATGGTATTGGGTGAAGATTAGGTGCCATGTTTGTTTGTTTGTTTGTTAAGTCACTATTATCATGGCACACTCCGTAGTCTTCCTTGTGGATATATCAAGAATGTGTTGTAGTATTAGAGTGAGTATCGAGTGCAAACGCCATCAATATATGAAGAGGGAAATGAATTATCTTCCAAGATGAGTATTAGGACTCTGAATGACACAGGGGAAGCATCCCAAAGACTTTCGAATAAACACTTATAATTACACCGAAAAAAAAACAAGGTCAATAATATATCTATATTTAAATCAAAGAAAATTTAAAACAGTTGAGTTTGGAGTTTGTCATGACGTTTCGGTTTTCAATATCAAAGGAAGGTTTCAGATGATTGAAAAACACTTAACAGAACATTGCGTGTGTGCTTTCGTGACTCTCGGCCGATTCGTTAAAATTGTGCGAGGTCCGACCCAGATAATATTCGTAGACTTGACATGCATATATAAAGAAATAAATGCATA
>NW_020870381.1:243731-248731 GCF_003789085.1 Penaeus vannamei
ACTTCTGTATGTATGTATGTGTACATTTTTTTGTTCTCATTTTGCAGTACAAATAATGACAGGTAATGAAATATAATAATAATACTAGTAGAGTACTAATGTACATATGGGTTTAAACACGTTTGTCCTAATTTGAAGAACAGGACAACGATAAAAATATAAGATTGCAGTACTAGTGTACACATACATGTATACATATGATTACCCTCACATTGCAGAACAAGACGAGATCAGTAATCAAACTTGAAATCAAATCATGGTTAACTAAATCAGTAATTGAATAAACGCTCGCAGCTGACGCCAACGCTCCCAGCCGAGGTCACGAACTCGCTCGTGGGCAACCTCAGTTACCCGGGCGTGAATTACAGCTTCGCCTGCGTTCAGAAGTGCAATGAGTGCCACTGTTGCAATCTGGCTTGTACTGCAGGTAGGCGAGCGCAGTCTCTTCTTTGGGTTTTGCGTTCTCTGATTGTTCTCCTATATCCATGAGGGCAGTTCTGCTCGCTTGCGTTTCGTTATTCTAATAAATATATATATATATTATGTGTACTACTATATATGTGTGTAGATGGATGTATGTACATATAATATATATATATATTATATAATATATATATATATATATATAATATATTATATATATAATATATATATATATATATATTATATTATATTTATATATATTATGTATGTATATATATATGTAGTATATATATATATATATATGTGTGTGTGTGTTGTGTGTGTGTGTGTGTGTGTGTGTGTGTGTGTGTGTGTGTGTGTGTGTGTGTGAGATATATATATATATATATATATATATATATATATATATATATATATTACAACCAACAAGTAGTTCAAATAGATAACAGATTGAGAAGTCTTTGAACGTGCAACTAAAGCCTTGAGGAAAGATAACACCCTGTATACACTTTCCCGCACCATTAGTAATAACTGAACTGCGAAGGAGTGTGATTCCTAAGTCCAATCAGACTAACAATCCGTATTATTAAAGCTGTGAGGGTCTCTGAAATCACTCATTCCTGCCCTTACAGAAACTAGCCTCAACTTTTTGTATTGGTTCATAAGCAGACCCCTAACTTTCTCATAGCAAGTGGCACACCTAAGAGTTTGTGCTACAACTATGAAATTATTAGGTTATGGAATTTCTCTCTCAAGATAACAAAACTTTAATATATTTAATGTATCATCGATGCAAGTTAGACTGGTATCTGGATGCAAGGAAGAAACATTTTAAACTAGATTCATAGGTTATGGATTTTTTCTCTTGAGATAACAAAACTTGAATATATTGAATGTGTCATTCTATATTCATGTGTGATACTGGTATCTGGATGCAAGGAAGAAACATTTTAAACTAAAAGTACTCAGAAACCGCATACCTCCGCCAAGGCAATAGGGTCGAAGATGCAATAAAAGTATTCATAATTGAAGGATTACATTAAAATCACCTTTCTCAAGTACACCGATGACGTCTGTGTTTCCATATCTCGCTAACGAATCCTTAAAACTAAAATATATACTTATAATTATCTCTCACATATCAATAAATTGGATTCTCCCTATGAAGCGTTCTTGTCCAATATCTACCGACGCCATTACACTATTCATAACTTGTAATAAATGGATAAAAATTGACAGTCACTGAACAGGGCCATGGAGATTATTACATATGGTCGGGCGCCACGGAATGAAAAGGGTTGGGAACCACTGATACAAATCCTTGCAGTATCATATTCATTTCGCGGTCAAGTCAATGACATTCCACAAGGAGTCATATTTACGAGGCCACCATAAGCCAAAGGGTTAAATCATTAACGAACAAGAACTGGCTTTACCCGATACTTCCTACCAAGCTGACAGTCAGACACATAACTGAAGGAGAATTCTCACTTGTTATGTTGAACACATTACGGTCTCACTTGTTATGGCCAGGAAAACAGAAACACTTTAGATTTAACACATTTGATAACAGAACACCTCTCGCACAGACAACAGTCAGACACATAACTGAAGGAGAATTCTCACTTGTTATGTTGAACACATTACGGTCTCACACTGGAAGGTTGTAACAAACCACTTTTTACACATACAATTCGAATGTACTTTACTGAAGATAACCTGACAATAGCATTTTATTTGCCGATGACGAACGAGATTTCAAATATATCAAACACCTACACAACATAAATACTAATAATAATAATAATAATAATGGTCGTTAGAATTTAGAAACAGGGATGTCCAGTAAAAACATTTCCTTTTTCTTTTCTTTTTTTCTCTTTTTTTGGCTCACATGGAATTATCATGCCTGGAAAATGCGCGTGAGAATTGTTTTCAATAAATCTACCTAAAGTTCCCAATTGCCAGTGTTCACCATTATTAATTAACACTTCCTGTTCTTTCTCTATCTTTTTGTTTCCTTTTATGGTTATATGTTTTTTTTCTGAATAGTTGAATTTTATACTGAAGTTTATACATTTTGTCATCTATATTTTTGTTTATACTGTGTACTTTTCCCTTTTATATTCTGTATTATGTTAATAAACTATTCGCAATATTAGGTTAGCTTTGTATATTGCGTATACTATCTTCGAACAGTACCCGACGGTATAAAACATATCTGTTAAACGGTTTAATCTAGCTATGAAAAGAGAAAGTATTTTTAATCACACTTAATCTAATAATATTCCACAAGTCCAGTACAGTGTTTCGTGTAATATGACTTTGCACTCTCCTAACTCTCTCTCCCTCCTTCCTCCTTCTCTCTCTCTCTCTCTCTCTCTCTCTCTCTCTCTCTCTCTCTCTCTCTCTCTCTCTCTCTCTCTCTCTCTCTCTCTCTCCTCTCTCTCTCTCTCTCTCTCTCTATTTTCTCCTATATTTATATAAAGTGCCTCTAAAACAATGACACACTCTCTCTCTCTCTCTCTCTCAGCCCTTTCATTCTGACGCGTTATCAAAACAAATGAACATCCCTGAATTAAAATATAGGCCTACCCATTCCCATATATCCGATTTTGTGAGGTTAAATATAACAAATCGTCGAATACAATGTCAACAGAAGAATGTTGCTAGAATTCCTCAGACTGTTTTCACCTGAAATATTCTTTATTTCATAGAATAGCAGATATATTCTCGATTTAGAGAGACGAGGAGTAACAGTACAGTAAGAGGTAAATTGTTCGTCTTATAATGATTTATTATTTATAAGTAAAACACTTTTTATTCCCATAATCTCCATTATCTCCTTTCGTTTTCAATTAATTTCAATTTCTTTGAATATGATTCTCAGAAAATTACAGAATCAGATACCGTGAAAAAAAAAATATCTGATAAGATATTAAGCCGAGGTCCTGGCCAACGCCCGCATTCAAAGGATTGTGACCAGTACGGTACGCGACCGACGCCGTTGCCATGGCGACGGTACACCGCTTGACTTAGCAAGCGCAAGTCTAGTCATTACGAAGGTCGTTTGAGAAAGCAAGCGAAATGCTTGAGTTCGCAAGAAAAACGCTTGAGATTTCAGGCAAGAACTTTCCCTGCTTAAAATGCTATTAGTTCGTTGTTGAACATATTACGGTCTCACACTGAAAGCTTGTAACAAAAAGTGCGCAAACCACTTTTTACACACAATTCGAATGTACTTTGCTGAAGATAACATGACATGAGCATTTTATTTGCCGAAGACGAACGAGATTTCAAATCTTATATCTCACACCTACACAACATAAAAAAAAAATAATAATAATAATAATGGTCGTTAGAATTTAGAAATAAATAATAATAATAATAATAATAATAATAATAATGGTCGTTAGAATTTAGAAACAGGGATGTCCATTAAAAACATTTCCTTTTTCTTGTTTTCTTTTTTATCATGTCTGGCAATGCGCGTGAGAATTGTTTTCAAAAAATCTACCTAAAGTTCCCAGTTGCCAGTGTTTACCATTATTACCACTACTTTTCCTGTTCTTTCTCTATTATCTTTTTGTTTCCTTTTATGGTTTCTTTTCTGACTATATTTTTTCTGGGTAGTTGAATTTTATGCTGAAGTTTATACATTTTATCACTTAATCTAATAATATTCCACAAGTCCAGTAAAGGGTTTCGTGTAACAAGACTTTTCACCCTCCTAGAGAGAGCACATCAGCGTGACCCGAAATAAGGATGCAACAGTGGCGACTTATAAATATAGATGAATGGACAAAAATGCTCATTAAAACATGATTAATTATATCCACCATTAATAGAATTCAAAATAGGAACAAGTACAAACATTTTATCCATATTCATCGCCATTTATCGCCCCACAAAGGGAAAAAAACATTTTCCATGCGATTTAGAATTTGTTGTCCTTTGCTTCAGTGACAAAAGACACAGCTGTTATAAACTTGTAACTTTGCAATTGCCAGTTTGTATTAATTTTTCATTTTTCTTTTATTCTGATCATCTACAGTATTCATTTATTTGTCCATTTATTTGCTAATCATATTAGAGAAAAAAAAATTCTCTACAGCGTTTACAAATTTATCGATTCCATTTATTACTATACTATATTATACTAGGCCTATAGCTGTCTGCAATTTTATGAGAATTTGTAAGAATATTATTCTTGCTATTTTCATATGAAATCTGCATTCATATACCACGTCCATAAGATGATTTATACTTGTCATTTATATAAACAACCCGAAAACTTTACTTGAATAATGACTTTTAGACGAGATAACGAGATAATGAAACCGCCTTCCCTGCAGTTACCGGTGGACTTACGAGTACTCCATCTACCTGTGCATTTACGACCGTAATTACGATGGTAAATTGCTCATAGATACCATCGCTGTCTGCTTACGATCGTAATAATATTTATCAGTGATTTTATTCTATCGTAAATGCATTAGTAAGTCCGACCTAGCACCTTGTGAGGAAGGAAATATTCTGATGCTTGTTCTCTATTTTCTCGTTACAATTTTTGTGAT
>NW_020870381.1:256231-291231 GCF_003789085.1 Penaeus vannamei
TTTTAACAGATAACAGGTACCATATGTAATACTTATCAGGTACCTAACTGCGCTTTTTGAATAAAACTTGAAATTAGGTATTATTATATCCTCCGTATGAGTCAAAATGGCCCTTTTCCCTGTCTGTCACCATATTGAAAAATCCATTAGTACGAAAAATAATCACATATACCCTCCATGTCGCAATACAACATAGTATTTCCGCGCAATAAGGGAACTTTTTCCTTATTTTTCATATAATTCCTTTTGGGCAGCACATGAGTGTTTCCTGGAAGGTCTCGGGGCTCATTCCAACACTGCGAGGTCTGGGCCGCACCTTTACCGGCGCGCTTTCACTAACGCGGCTTTCCAGCGGCCAGCCTTTGGCATAAACAACTATCCTCAGTATGTTTGTGCAATTCCCTGTATAGAGGAGTATTTGAGTGTGTTTTGTGTAGGTCGGTGGGTGTGTGCGTGTGTGTGTGTGTACGGGCGTTAGCGTGTGTACGTGCGTTTACAGGAGTGTATGTTTGTGTGCTTGTGCGTGCGTGTTTGTGTATGAATGATAGAAGAGTTTTTGAAGAAATCAAGATTTTTGACGAATGATCCAACTGATATTTACATCCCATCTGTCTTTTGTTGTTGCTATTGTTGTTTTGTAAGTTTTTCTATTGTTGTTTTTCTTGTACTTCAAAAATAAACTTCCTTCAGATCACCCCCGGATAATGCTGTCGACGACATCTCCTGCCTGGAATGGTCTTCGGGAAACCAGGAGTGTTGCTTCGGCACTTACGCCATCCTGCTGCCCTGGCTGCTGGTGGACCTCGAGCGGCCGAAGAAGCTCCTGCTCGTCGACGTCGCTTCGGACACTTTGAAGAAGTTCGAGGTTAACTATATCTATTCTCTCTCTCTCTCTCTCTCTTTCTCTCTCTCTCTCTCTTTTCTTTCTCTCTCTCTCTCTCTCTCTCTCTCTCTCTCTCTCTCTTCTCTCTCTCTCTCTCTCTCTCTCTCTCTCTCTCTCTCTCTCTCTCATATCTATATATATATATATATATATATATATATATATATATATATATTGTAGTTGCCCTTTTTCTGGAGAGGAGGAGTGGTTTATGTCATCTTTGTTATATTGTTAGTGCTGTTATATATATATCTCTTTTTTTTTTTCTTTTTTCTTTTTTTCTTTTTTTTTTTTTTTTACTTTTTTTTGTTACTTCTTTTTCATTTTTAATGCTCTTTTTGTCTTTTTCGTTTCTATTTCTTTTTTCTCATTTTCTCATAGCTTATATATTACCATCATCATAATTTTACCATTGCTCTCACCACCATCATCATAGTGGTGGTAGCTAATATTACAATTATTTTAATATAATGCATGTGAAAATAAGGAAAATAGAATTGTAGGTTACTCTTCTGATGATTAGCTATGACATGATAAAAGTCCTTAATAAACAGTATGGAACCGTTTTGTTCCCAACCAGAGAAGAATAAAAAATATAGAATTGTCATACCATTCCATACTCTCATTTTGCTCAACCATATGTCATGAATAGAGATGGCTTGATAAACATTTTTTGTATGATTAATTCAGCCATAATAATAATCAGAAATTAAGAAATGAAAGCATTCTCCTATTAGTGGTAATGAAGAGGTTCCATACCTAAAACCGCTATCAGATAAGGGGATAATGTTTATTTCAGTTGAGGGTTCAACAAGGTAATTGGAATCAACTTTTTTACAGCTCAGACTAAGATACACTGTACCAAAACAATTGCGCAGAAATGTATCTGTACTCTCTTTATACAATTGCCCAACAACTGAACAGCAATTTGTTGTTCCACAGCGTAGCAACGGTTGTGAAGCACGGGCGTATTTGTATTTTCAATAAACACAGTATTTAATGTCATGAGGTAGATGACTTAGTTAATGTACAGTCAGTATATTCTGCCACTTCATTTACATCACTCAAGTTCTTGATGCTACAGCTGGAGCTTATGACCTTTTGTTTTTATATTCTATATTCTTTAAGTTCGGGAATATACTGATAGTGACTAGTCTGAAAAATACACGTGAATTCATGTCAGTATATTGTAGATTTTAGTCCAAATCCCAATGACGCTTGTATTTTTGTGTTCGATCTTATTTAGCAAACAAACGAACAACAAACAAGAACAGTGAACATGAAATGATGATGAGGCGTGTTGTTAGTTGTTAGTAACTTTGTGTTTCTCGTATTCAGGGGACACCGGAATTTTTTGAGCAACAGTTGCAAACGAAATTTAGATTGTTGCTCGATTGCTATCTTGGTTTGGACGTGGGTATATAATCTTGTCTCGCAAGTGTTTTTCAACAGTTTCGAGGCATTTTGTGATTTGTTGAGCAACTGATTTGCATACAGTATTGAGCAACAATGTATCTTGGATCTGGACTAGGCTTATTTACATTTGCCTTTTCATTTTTATTAATAATTACATATTTTCTCTCTCTCTTTCCCCTCCAACACAAACCCAACCATGCACTAACCTACCTCCGCACCCACCCACTGGCCCACTTACCAACCCACCACCCACTACCACCCACCACTCCCCACCCACCCATCCACCCACTCCACCTCCCCACCCATCCCCACCACCACCTCGCCCACTCGCCACCCCACCACCCACTCGCCACCTCCCCACCCACCCCACACTCCCCACCTCCCCCACCACCCACCCCACCCACACCCAACCCCAGATCCGCGTGGCCAAGAAATGAGTCAGATGGAACTTCTCGACCTATGACCTCTTCGGCAACACGCCCTCAGGTTCCAAAGAGGCAGGGCCTTTTCACGCAGCCCGAGGGCGGGTGTGGGCGTTTCCTCAGCATCCAGATGTTTTCCGAGACCAACATGCGGGTGTGTGACCTGGTCGTGTTGGCGGAAGATTTGAACTGAGGTGAACAGCGGTTGGATCCCCTTTTATTTGTTGTTTGTGTGATTGAATTGCTTTTGATTTTTGTATTTTTTTTTTTCTCTCTCGTTTTTTTTCTTTTTCTTTTTCTTTTCTCTCTTCTTCTCTCTTCTCTTTTCTTCTCTCTTCTCTCTCTCTCTCTCTCTCTCTCTCTTTTCTCTCTCTCTCTCTCTCTCTTTCTTTCTTTCTTTCTTTCTTTTCTTTCTTCTCTTTCTTCTCTCTCTCTCTCTCTCTCTCTCTCTCTCTCTCTCTCTCTCTCTCTCTCTCTCTCTCTCGTAAGGTGCTGGTCTAGCAATCTTGCGGACCTGCGTTCAGTCCCACGCCCGGCCAGTGAGTGGTAACCCCGGCCACTCCTTGCACACAGGGGGAGATTTGGGCAAAATAAAACAGTGTGTCACAGCAAAGAATATCCATTGTAACAAATGGAATTAAAACTAAATATTTAATCTCTCGCTCTGTTCTCTGCTAGCTTTTAGATTCCATATCTCAATGGCGTGACAGAGAACGAAGTTAATGTTCGTTATGTTAGAGCTTACGTCCGTTATATCTAATCAGACAAAGTTTGTGTATAATATCTGTTACAGATACACCCTTCTCCACGGTCAAGTTTACATAGCACATTTTATTTCCTATGTTTGTGTGTAATACTCAGCGGATATGGAAAATGAGTGTTATTATATTTAGAACTATAATTATTTTTTTCTAATGAACACTGGAGCAATTAACACACATCTACGCTTTGTTCTTTTTAATAAAGTGTACACAGGGCCAATAAATTTCTAAATAAGTAAATCACTGAGTAAATGAAATATAAAAATAAAGAAGCAAGTGGTTAGATAAGTAAATAGAGATATAAATAAAAATAAACATTACAAAATATGCATAGATAAATAATATTATTAAAAAAATAGGGAATGATAACTTTATATTTTAATTATTACTTTCCGTTTTTGTTTTTGCTTCTTTATTTTTTTTTTATTCTTTTTTTTTGTAGGGTGTAAAATTTGAAAACAATTCAATTATGATCTAGATCAGAAGTTGGAAATCTAAAATTTCTAGAGAAAGTGAACACTGTTTTCACGACAGTAAGTTGATGTAAGTAAGACAAAATGTATTGATCTAAATAGATAGAGATAGAAAATGTGTATTATATGTGCATTTAACATGTTGTTGATGTGTGTTATTGTGTCGAGTTCTGTGTGTGTTGGAGTTATGTTTGTGTGTGTGTGTGTGCGTGTGCTCGCGTGCTTAATGTGTGGTGGCGTGTGATAGCTTATTGTGTGTATATTGTATATATAATAATATTTATATATATATATATATATATATATATATATATATATTATTATGAACTATATATATATATATATTAATTAATCATATAATTCATCTATATTAATATATTTATAATAATATATATATTATATATATATATATATTAATATGCTATAATAATATATTATATATTATGTGTTATTACATAATGTATTATATATAGTATTAATGTTATATGTATATAATATATATATATATAATATTATTAATATATATTTAATGTAACCATACACATATAATATAGTATAATATTTATATATTTGAATATAGCTATCTGTATGTAAGTATACTATATACTATATCCATATATATATTAGTATATATTAGTTATTATAATACATTATATATTAATATAATATAATTATATATATATATATTAATATATATATATATATGTATGTGGTTGTGGTGTGTGTGTGTGTAGTAGTGTGTGTGATGTGTGTGTTTGTGTGTGTGTGTGTGTGTGTGATGTGTGTGTGTGCTGTGTATTAGTGTTTTGATGTAGTGTGTGTGTGTGTGTATACATTTTATTAATATATAATTTATATAACTTATTAATTATTTATTTATCTTTACATACATAATACAATCGAAACTCACATTTATTACATCACACTCACACTACCACACAATAGTATCAACACACACACACTATTCACATTACCACACACACATCACACTAACACTCATCATCACAACACACAACATACTAAACACACATCATACACAACATATCGATCAATATATCATATATATACAATATATAACACATGGTGAATATATATATGATAATTAGGGTGTTTATTAATATATATGTTATATAATATATATTACTATATATATATTATTATATATGTATTATATATATTATATATACATGGTGTGGTGTTTTCGCTCCTAGTATATCACACCTTAAACTTGTAGAATGAACAAATATATATGTATTTAATGATATACATTTACTCATCTATTGTATTTAATTACTCATTTGTAACATATACAATGGTACACTGAGAAAAAAAGTACAATGATATATTATATTATACATTTTAATTATCTATTTAAACTCAATGTTATTCGTATATATTTTGGATACTGGTGGGAATAATAGTAATGTTTTATATTATATGCAAATGTCAAGTTAATATTGGTAAGCGTATTATATATAGGGGGTGTTGATAATGCATAGATAGAATTCGCTATATATTTACTGCAAGCATAATTAAAAATATCTTTCTCTGTGGAGATTCTTGCTTAATACAGAATATTCACATTATAACTACTCAAATGATAGTGAATAGTAGTAAATGTGTGTTTGTGCTAATGTGATTGTGGATATTGTGCTGCTCTCTCAGTTTGTGATACATGATGATAGCGTTGTGTTGTGTTCGGTAGGGTAGATGTGTGTGAGTGTATGTAGTAGGTGAGTGTGTATTGTGTGAATAGTGTGTCTGAATAGTTGTGTAGATGTGTGTGTTTGATCTGTTCGATTGGTGTGTATATGTATTTGATATTGTATACTTTATTACTATATGTTTGTTATATATATTTAATTCATATATTTAAATTTACATTTATGAGACTCTCGATAGTATATGGATAGAGCTCTTTTCGATATAATGTCAATAACTTTGACTTACTATATAATATATTATATATCATATATATATATACTATATAAATATTATCAATATATATAATATAAGTATAATATATAATATATAATATAATATATATATATATATTATATACATACATATTATCAATATTATATTAATATAGTATATTATACATATTATATATTAGTATTACATATATAATATATTTCAAATATATATTATATATATTATTATATATATATGAGCTCAAGTAAAATACATATTATAATTAATATATTATGGCTATTAATTATATTATCATATATAATATTAATATATAGATATATAGTATTATGATTTAAATACTTGGATTGTAAGTATATTATACATTGTAATTTATAATAACTCTCAATAGCACTCAAGATAATAATTTGAGCTTAAAGAATAAACAGTGATTAAATAAATATTTCTCAACTTACTCAATATATATCAATATATATCGCAATACGAAGTTGAAATATAATCAATATAAATAATCACAGTACATAGTATAAACAGGTAGCTACCGGCTCACCCTTTACCTCCACGCCCCACTACCGCACTCTCTCACTCACTCATATTTCTATACCAACTAGATCAATATCCTAACCGTGCCGTCTCCCACTTGTACGTGACGTAGGTAGTGATCTATACTCAGTAGCGACTATCGCTGATCAACCGCTAGTATCCTCACACCTTCTACACGACCGTCAGCGTCGTGCCAGTGTGACGGTTTGTGGCGAGTGTCCTATATGTACGCATATATGCCATGCCGTGCGCTATGCACCTTATTACTGACGAGGGCAGCAAGTAGACTATTAGATGTTGATGCTAAATACGCTCATGAGACTCAGATAATCCTGAACTAGAGGTCTCTAGTCCTCTCAATACGCTTCTTGAGTCTCACCAGCTGATAGTCCCAGGTATATACTCTACTCATATACTACAAGTGAGCCCGGGCGCTCGTTGAGCCTAGTCGTTCTCACTTAACTTATATATGTATATATATAATACTATACAGCCGATCTACAGTACAGGATGCGTGGGTGTACATACTGTGCTCACGTATATCTCCGTCAGGTATATGTGTTCTTCCGCGCGATACGTATATATATAGCAGTCGATTATCTCGATGCTGCGTCTCGTGATGAAGTCTAAGGTAAACGCTACTGATGATCACTCTTCTCATAGCGGTGGCTTCTCTCATGAGAGTGGCCACTGTGGTCTTACATTAAATTAAGCGCGAGGACTAGATTTGGCCGGGGCGGAGGTGGCTCCACACCTTGAGGTGATGCGGCCGCAAGGGTGCCGTCCCTGTCGGCGATCGTCCAGGAACACTGTGGGCTTCTCTTGGGGCACCAGGAGCCGCACGTCTTTCGCCTACACATATCGGTGACCTCGGATGGGACGGAGGTGCTGATGTGTCGCTAGTGTGATACCTAAATGAGCGCCTTATTGTATGCATTCATTTGTTTACAGACTTTAAGAACAAATGCTGTAGAATATTATATATACTCAATACATAACAATAAGAAATTTATTTATGTTTAAAAAACTCATAATATGTACTGGAGGTTAACAATAGTATATATATAAGACTACTACTTTTAAACTTATGAAAAATATATAATATAACTATATATACATCATATAATATCTTCATTTATACTACACATTACTATACTATATATAACATATATATATATATAACATAATGCATTATGTGGGTTGCAAATGACAATTATAAATAATGTATATTTATAGATATAGACAATATATATTACTATATAAATGCTGAGATATCACTTAGAGCAAATAGATATTATCATATTTTTAGACTCAATAGTATAATAATGATAGTGTATCAATTTTGAAATTAAACGGTAACAAAAACAAAATATTTCCAGAAGCCTCGACAGAGACAATCAATATATAATAACTTCTAATAAACTGGTATTAATCAAGCGTTTTGACTACATCAATTTACTCGCTGATATGTATACTTATAATCACAAAAATAAATAGAGTATAACGAATATAAAATAAGTATAATAATTGTATAATATCAAATATAATAAAAAATATGACGCATGTATTTATGAATGCAACATCACAATTTGTGTGAAGAGCACGCTCACTAACACCTATAAATAAAATTTATATTTACATCAGATGATAAAATATAACATTAAACACCGAGACAAACAGAAGCGCCACACACACCACCACAAAACAAACAACCATAAATTAATAAAACGCAAGGTTTCACTCTTATTATGATTTAATAACTCATGAAGATATTAATACGAGCATACCGAAAGATATTTAATACAATCAAAGTCAAATACATACAATACTAAATATACGTTATATGCTCGTGTGAATGCTGCGCTTCTTAGGGATTCCTTGCAGATGATGAGCCGTGTGATATCTCAAGCTCATGTGATCTTATCCTCACAGGTATACAGTACCTCGCTTTCCCTGCCCTTTACTCGCACTTCTTCGAGATCAAGCTTGATAACGTTGCTCGCTGTGTGTTGTGTGTGCCGTCAGCGTGTTGGCTTGCTGTGCTGTATGTTCTCTCCGCGTTGCTTCTCGTGCGTGCTGTGCTCGCCCTGCGTGTGGTTCATGTCTCGCATCGTTCGAGTCTCTCGACTGTCGTTACTGTCTAGCTTCTCTTCCATCGCTTGACCTCAGCTTTCAATCTGTATCGTCTCAGGGGAACATCATACTTTCAGGCTCATAGTCTATAATTCTCTTTGTCGATATGCTTGAAGGAAGGTAGGATCCCAGCTCCTCCTGCACTCGAAGGGATGATCTGCTCAGATATACTTCTTGGCTGATTAGCATATTCATGGGGTGCTCTCCGAGCTGTCGCGGTCAAGACTGCTTCAGCATCCGAGCGTGACACTGCTCAGGATCGGGGAGGACTAGAGAGAGAGGGAAGAGAGGAGTACGCGATGCTGACTGTTGAGTAGGCAGTAGCCAACGGTGAACGCCTCCTGTACGTACCGGAGGCGTCAAGGAAGCGTGCATTAGGGAGTAGGCTTCGTCACCTCGATGTAAGCACATGCGTGCACAGATTGTCTTATGATGTGAGAGACGTGATAGCACTACATAGTATTCGAGCGGGTATAGGCCTGTGCTTGCCGTATTGGCTTGGGATCTTTGCATTTTCTGGAAAGGGGTTAAAGTATACGATTAAACACATATGGTCTTTGCTTATTCTCTGAAAAAAGAAGGGTAAGTACGTATACATTGGTTCTTGTCTTTTTCTGAGAAGGGGGTAAGTACGTAAACATTGGTTCTTGCTTTTCCGAGAAGGGTAAAGTTACGTAAACATTGGTCTTTGCTTTTTCTGGAAAGGTTAAGTACGTAAAACATTGGTCTTTGCTTTTCTGAGAAGGGGTAAGTACGTAAGGTCTTTGCTTTTCTGAGAAGGGGTAAGTACGTAAACATTGGTCTTTGCTTTTCTGAGAAGGGGTAAGTACGTAAACATTGGTCTTTGCTTTTTCTGAGAAGGGGTAAGTACGTAAACATTGGTCTCTTTGCTTTTCTGAGAAGGGGTAAGTACGTAAACATTGGTCTTGCTTTTCTGAAAAGGGGTAAGTACGTAAACATTGTCTTTGCTTTTCTTGAGGGGTAAGTACGTAAAAACATTGGTCTTTGCTTTTCTGAGAAGGGGTAAGTACGTAAACATTGGTCTTTGCTTTTCTAGAGTACGTAAAACATTGGTCTTTGCTTTTCTGAGGGGGTAAGTACGTAAACATTGGTCTTTGCTTTTCTGAGAAGGGGTAAGTACGTAAACATTGGTCTTTGCTTTTCTGAGAAGGGGTAAAGTACGTAAACATTGGTCTTTGCTTTTCTGAGAAGGGGTAAGTACGTAAACATTGGTCTTTGCTTTTCTGAGAAGGGGTGTAGAAACATTGGTTTGCTTTTCGTAAGTAGGGGTAAGTACGTAAACATTGGTCTTTGCTTTTCTGAAAAGGGGTAAGTACGTAAACATTGGTCTTTGCTTTTCTGAGAAGGGGTAAGTTCGTAAACAGATAAATTAATAATTACATATACATATACTTAATTTTCATAATAACGCATGGAAGTAATATATGTACACAATTTTCAAACTAATACACATACACACATAATAACAAAATGATACATACACATATTCTTGGTTAAATCATCATCTCAGTACATTCCGTATACAGCATGTACCCAACATACCCCCACAATCCAAAGATAACCAACACCCACCTGGATATTCGACAGGGCGACGGCTATGCCCAGCTGAGCGAAATTCACAGCCAGATCCTCGACGGCCGGGCTGTAGTGGCGCTGCCTGCAGTTCGGACAAACCACAGCGGTAGTCTGGAGGTTCAGGAGACACTCCCTGCAGAAGGTGTGTCCGCACTCAGGCAGCATCACGGGCTCCCGACCCGCCACCGGAGAGTACACCTCACTGCACACGCCGCAGGTGATCTCGTTCTCGAGGGCGGCGTTCATTGTGCCCTGAAGGAGCGCTTCGGGTTAGCTTTTGCCTCCTTGTGTGTGTGTGTGTACATATAAAAAGAATATTATGTGTTTAATATACATATAAAATACAACACACATACACACACACACACACACACACACACCACACAAACACATCTATACATATAATATATATTACATATATATATATAATATATTATATATTATTATTTATATATATATATATATATATGTATATATATAATGATATATATATATATATATATATACTATTATATATGTATATATAATATAATATGTATAATATATATGTATAATATATATATATATATGTTGTAGTATGTATTATATATATATATATATATAATATATATTATAATATAAACATACATATACATACATATATATATATTATATATATATATATATATATAATATATATAATATATATATATATGCATATGTAATATATATGAAATATAAATATATATATCACACATTTACTCACACACAACACACGATTTTTAACAACTTACGTATCCAATACAGCCTGAAATTAATGTAAACACGCGCATTGGAGTGTGCAAATTCATCTTACGTTGGACACGCCTCACTGTGCTCCCTTCGCAACCGCCCACAAAGAAAGGGCTGAGATGACAGCCCATGCTCGCATCTGATATCTTTCACAAAAAAAACTTCAGAAGCGAGAGAAAACTACTAAATTTTGCAGTCTGTAACGGAACACTTATATAATAATAACAAAAAAATAATAAAGATAAAATTATTATTATATAATAGTAATAATAAAATAATAATAATAATAAATAAATAATAAATAATAATAAATAATAAAATAATAATATAATAAGAGTAATATAGTAATAAGTAATAGTAATAATAATAAGAAATAGTATTAAATAATATAATAATAGATAGTAATAGGTATTAGTAATAGTAATTAGTATAATAATAATAAATAATAATGAATAATAATAATAATAAATAATTTAAAAATTAATAATAATAATAATAATAATAATAATAATAAACGAAATTCCGCTCCACAGCTTCTCATCCCGTACGTAAGAAGAACAAATAAATCCTTGGCACTAGGATGACACGATTTATTATTTTGAGATGCCTGTGAGGCATTTCTCCCCGATAGCTGTCATAAGCAGTTCCTGTCAACAACACGAATGGGAAGGCCAGACAGGTAACCACAGAAAACGTAAGCAATCATTAAGCGCAGACTAAAGTAATTTGTCCCGATTAAAACTTGTGGAGAAACTTTTTCTTTTGACACATACATGTAAGTTTATTTATTCATGAACAAATAGCTAAATATATAAACATATAACAATACATACAGCATATATCCATACATCCACCTATCTATCTATACACTTTATTGGCGCTTACACCATTCGTCTTTGTGAAGGAAACATTTCACTCTTCTCACTCGGGAAATACACTGAATCCCTCTCTAGTTTAACCGAAGACGAGTTAGCAACACAGGGGATAAACGGTAAGCCACTGCAGCCTACCTGGAGACTAACCAAACCGTTGTACAAAGCCATGTTGTTCCCCAAGCAGAGAAAGAAATGACGAGCGTAGTTACTTAGAAAAAAAAAAACAAGAGGGTTTACTGCGTCCGGTGAGTTGGAATCCACACCGAACGACATTCAGCATCAACAGCTTCTGTACACATCATTCGCAAACAACTGTCATAACCATACTTTCGTAAAATAAACTCAACATAGTGAATTATATTCAGTATAGTTATTTACTTAAATATACGAGATACGCTTTTCTCACGGGTTAAATAGTAACGATGAGCGTGGCTGTTTCACGATGCTTGGTCCTGTGACAAGAACGCTTAGCGTATGTATTCTAATAGCTTTCATATACTCACACACCTTCTACATAATAAAGCTGTTATCCCATACCATTCGAGTTGGCCAAAAGTGCAAGACAACCCAGTCCGACAATGCAGAGTTCTGTTAACTGTTGTCTCCTGTGTCTGCATGTAATGAATATTCCTTCATAGTTTCATGCTTATTCCCATTATTGTTTTGACTTGAATCTATTACTATCATAAATGAATGGTATAGTCTCGTTCAGTTTACATTTATTTTTGCTCACTTCTAGGTCTAATGTCATTATATTACAGTATATTAGAAAATAAGTTATCTACTAGTATTCGGATATCATCACTTCATGGAGAGCGGATGTAATTGCGTATGTATCGACACCAGCCATTACTATCACTATTAATTAAGAGCCAGCTTTAGGATATCATCAATTAACTTATCAATCTTTTTACTACACGTTATATCTAACTGCTGCTGTGAAGTTACTGCACAAGACCAGAGTCTCTATTTGAAATTTTCAATGATCCAAGAGTTATAATTATATTCACGAAAAAAACACACTCCTCTGATTGAATTTGACAATTATAAATAAGCATAGATGAAACAATTTAGAAGATGTAATGCGAGTTGACATAATCACCAGGTAACAGCAGCTGCCTGGGTGTCGGGCACCGCTGGAACATGTACTACTCGAAAACACATATGTCACAATGCTCACTGGCAGGGCCAAAATAATCGGATAACACGGAAACAATGAACGTTATTCAAGAAATGTTGTTTGATTTAGAAAAGCATTCATAAGGTGATACTAAATTATGAGAATGAAAATACTATAATAATTACCAAACTCATTATCTATATACCATTATTCATATAGAACCTAATACGAAAAAAGTAATATACTTACTTTTCATAATGATAAAACAAGTTATAATACTATATAATATACATAATAGTTAACAGTCTACAGTAATGATAAACAACAACAATCACAATATGAACACCAGTTCCCGGAATCGTGTTAGGTGATAGCGCCACGGAGACCTTATACAAAGGTAAAATCATTACGCTTACTATAAAGTAATCTATCTCTGTAATTGATCTCATCTATTAGGGATTGGATGGAAATGATAACCACACTAAACCTGGCGCAACAGATCTGTGTCGCGTATCTGAAGCGGAGCACACTGCATAATAAGTAATCAAATAGTGAGATTAAGTGTAGCGAGAGAGTTAAAACAGATGTATCTGGCTAATACCATCAGAGAACTAAGTAGGAAGTATACAACAGAAGAAGACGAATACTTTTGCGTGCCCACGCGTAAGTCGAGGAATTTTTTGTAATATTATCATATTTTATACTCCAAGAGGCGGTGTTATATATCACCGGTAAGAAACGTATTAGATATAGTATCATATATAGTAGATATATATATAACTGTATAGAGTACCTTAAGTATTAACTATCTATCAGTAAACGTAGCTAGACTTATGTTGCGTTCAATAGTATCTATATAAGTATAATGTAAGTATTGTCTATGTAATGTATATAGCTATATTATATATCATATATATATATCTATATAATGTATGTATATATATATTTTTTAATTTATTTTACTGTGAGAGAAATAAAAGTATTACAACACCACTGACACACACAGATCAACACAACCAAACACACGCCAGCCACACACCACACACAACACACCACGCACGCAAATCGTCACGCACACACTACACAAGTGAGTTTTCAGGTAAATTTGTAGCAGTATTACCGGGCTGTAGGACCTACACACACAATAAGATGTATCGACGACACAAATGATCGATTACGCTTAACTCATCTTGTCAATCTTGCCCCAGAAAACCAGTCAAACCGACACCCAAAAATAAAGAATAAAAAATAAAAACGAAAAAAAAAGACAACCACAAAAAAAAGAAAAAAAAAACAACACACAGTTAACGTCACACACGACATAATTATACATAGTATATATACTATTACGTGAATATAATTATATATTATGAGAGTGACCAATACTCTAACTATCACCTTATTAGTACTGAGCTATCAGATGATCCTGTGTGTTGTGTCAAATAGTATGTATCGTTTTATTGTGTGGTATAACCTTTAATATACTATGATATATAGTTATATTCTTATATATATTATTGTATGTTATATTATTATGGCAGTATTAATAATATAATGTGAATGAGCTATTGGTAAAGTATATTGTTGAATATCTAATACTATATTTACAATATATAATAACATATTACTTATTAGAGGAGTATATACTATATATATGCTGCTGTATTATAAGTGTGTGGTGTGTGTGTGTGCTGTGATAGCTGTGTTGTGTGTGTGTAGTGGTGTGGTGTGTGTGGTTATACATTATGCATAGATAATTAGATATCATATACTAATTAATATACATCACTATATTAAATTATTATAATGCTATATCAGATGATAATATTATATAACGGTTACTATATGCTACTGGATATAGAGATTGATCTGATTAGTAATGTATATAGATATTATATAGGTACTACATAATTAATAAAGCTGTACTATACTATATATTAATTATATACGTATAAATTTAATATCACCATATTGATAGATATTATATTATAAATCATTATTATATAATGGCACATGTATAATACATAATATATGCAATATATATAGATGTTACATATATAGTAATATATATAGACATTTTATATTTATTCTATATTATATCGATATTATAAATTGTATATATATAATTAGTATAGTATATTTCTTTAACAATAAGTAGCAGCTCTTTCTATTATTAACATGAGTAAGTATATTGAGTTTTACATATTATGCAAATAATTGAAGATAAAGAATATATTGTATAGTATATATAACTGGAATGTATAAATTTATACAATATAATGGTATACACACAAACACATCAACACCACCGAGACCAAATAGTCCCACACACACACCACACACACACACACAGTACACACACATAGCGATCTATAGCTCACTGATCAGCGTCGTTATTACTCACACATATATAATACTAATAGGTAGGTATCATATATATAAGATTATATACAATAATAGTATAATATAGTCTAACAATTTAATGATATAGGAAATGTAGTGTGGTAGTATATATATATGTATACACAGTAAAAAAGAAGGCAACGCGTATATGGTATGGGTATGTAAGCTACGAGATATTATATGATCTCACAATATATACTAGCGATGGATCGGAGAAACACTTATATACACTGTAGTACGTACATGGCACACTAATCCGAGAATAGTATCATTTTATTATATTAATTTACAATAGTAGGTTAGTATGAGTGGAGAGTAGAATAGTTAATAATATGTTGAGGGTCTCTCACAGTTTCTCGCTTACGCTCTCATGCCATATATATAGAACTAATAGTATTATTGAGACTTGAGTATTTCACGATATCTAGTCTATATATAGTTCTTCTCATATATCACTATCACATCTACTATCACGTTATAGAGTATCGTATGATTGTAGATATATATTTTTGTGTAGTAGGCTATGCGTTATATAATATAATAAGTATAACTATATAGCTCACTTTAGTTATATAGATAAAATATAGATCATATTAGAGTTTAAATATTGTACAGCATCAAGCCTTGTGGCAGACAGCACCATGGGTGGTGCTGTGTGTATTAATATAGAATACAATTAGGAGTTAACTTAGTTACTATTAGATGTAATATCCTTATATTGATTAGTTATTATAATAATAATGTATGATATATTATTATATTATGATAGCATTATATAAATACACCGCGAGGACTGAAGGCTGATATTGAGAAAACTTTTTCAAAAGGCTGAACGTAACGATATCTACGCATAAGACGACCCGAAGACCCAGACACCGTAGAGACTACAATGATGGGAGATAGTTGCCTAATCTGATTGCTTAACAAGAGCACATGTCACCGAGGTTTGAGTATCGGACACCTGTGAGCGATAAGGCACCGCCACGTTAAGGGTCTCGCAAATGATGATATTATATATCATGATGGAACAATATTATATATCACTGTGAAATAAAGAGAGTTGCTATGTGTATACTCTATTTGATAGATTAATACATTTGTCTGTTTATTATCTTATTTGACCGAGGTTAGAAATTAAGAGCCTGTCTAAACATGAATAGAAATGATTGATGGTAGAGCGATGACCAGGATGGAAATATTAAACATATCGCGTAATTTAAACAAGCAATATATGAAAAACAGAAGATGAGATATCTTAGAATATTTAATGAAAATATTAAGATGAAAACTTTGAAGAGAGGACTTATCAGTTAAATAGCGCACAGAAATTTAAAATGAGTATATAATAATATAAGATAATGAAAAGAGAGGTGAACTGGTTTTGATGCGACCTCTCTCGGAAATAGGTCAAGAGAGAATGGCAGCACATGAGGTAGAATTCGATGGTGTGTTTAAACCAGATACTAGAATGGGACAGGTCACTAGAATTAAATGAACACTGGATGAAGGATAATCATAATAAAGAAGAGAAGAATAGGGGGTAGTCATTTAGTGCTCTCTGAGGTCTACTAATAGACTTATATATAAATTCGGCAACGGTATGTACATAGAACTTTATTAGTAAATATTGCCTGCCTGGCGATTTCTACACAGATCTAAAAGGTATGATAGAAATCCCGAGAAGATCTTTTAAAAAAAAGAATAAGTAAATAGAAGTTGCTAGTAACCGGTATGATGACATAAGCAACGATCAGTAGGCTCAAATGTCATTATGAAATCGATTTTTCTTTTTACCAAAAGGCTGAACCGTTAATAACAAATGATATATTTAGCAGCCTAGTTACTTATTAAAAGGAATGGGTTGATATATTTTCTTCAAAGATATCTATGTAAAATCTTGTCAACTACTATAAAATGATCATTGCAGTAGTAATATTCAAATAGAAGAATTATTTTTCTTATTTATCTTATAACAATATTTTGATACAAAAATGACCGATTGAGAGACATTACATTTTCTCTTGTTTGAAAGGAGGGGAATCCATCCACACCAAAATCATCGCCATCGGTTATACAAAGGTTTTATGTAAAGATAGAAGATAAATCATTCTTGCATTTAGCTATTACTACCGCAATGATTTTATTAATTAAGTCGTACGTAAAACACACACTCACATTAAAAATAGTACTTTACTAATTAATAATTACCTTTATTGGTTTTGTACTGAATGTTTAAACAATACGTTTGATGCATTTTCGAAATATATTGTCTGAGGAAATGGGACGATTAGGATATTCTACTATCAACTCACCATCAGGAAAACGATTAGATGACATTTTTTTCCCCTAAAATAGTCCCAAAAACAATCATTTGCAATAGTTGACAGAGCATGAATGAACACTGTGAACAAGATCGGGCCTAGTGTAGAGCCTTGTGGTACCCCGGGAGAGATTAGTTAGGCTGCGACCACACCAGTGACAAAACACGGCGGGAACATTAAGACTGACAAGTTGGGTAAGTTGTTAAGTCGTTGAGGAACATCGAAGTAGACATGTTGGTACGGATTTGTTGGGCGACATGTTAGCAGTCCTGGCGTTGTCGTCAGAGACCTCCCGCCAACCAACAGACCAACATGGTGTGAACATTTTCGCCAAGTCTTCTCTCACTGCCATGTCTCTCAATACTGTAAAAGATATGACACCATACATATCAGGAGATTTGTATCCGAAGGTCTCCTATTGTGTCCACCAAATGTTTCCAGTCTGTCTCCAAGCAACATATCACTGGTATTGATGCAGCCTTACGGTAGGTTTTCTTGAATTCTGATGAACTGCTTTCTTGCAGACGGGGAAATTCTGAAACTGTCATTATCAATGCCATGATTTCTCTCTATATTTAGATTTTTCTGGCCGATACGGTTAAAATCTCTAGGTAGGTCGACATAGCATAAACAGATTTAGATGGTTTTATTGTTTATCATAAATTTCGCTTGAGAACGCTGTTTCGGTGGTTGAGTTACCCCTAAACCCATCTTTTTAATAATTTCATTTTAATATAGATATGGTAATTGGTTTGCCAATATTTTCTCAAGTATTTTTAGATTTTGCACGGTATAGAGTGATTAGACGTTAACCATTCAGTAATTATGTAAATCCTGATTTGAAAATAGGTATTCAAGTGATGTTAATGATAAATGTTTTATCATACCCAACCGAGGTAGACTTTCCATGATGAATCGATAGAACAAAACACATTGAAATGCGTGTATAAAATGTAGTAGGTGGGCAGTTCAGTGCCATTTAAATCGATAGAAATATTTGTGTGCAAGTAAGTGAAGTATACAAATAAATTTTATGATGGTTGTATATTATGGCAAGTTACTGTGATTAGCTGGATATCGTTACCTGCATGCATTTAAATTCTATTTTCAAAAAGGAGCGCCTTACGCCTAAAGTATATTCAAGTGTGGATTATACAGTTAAGAGTGTTGTGTTCTGGTACTGCATGATGTCCTTTCTGTGTGTTATTCATTATACTGATGATGTATTTTGATATGAAATGGTGGGTTATTCTCACAGCTGTTGCAGGGTGTGTAATATCCGTATTACATGTTCTATCACAGGCTGTAGGTTAGGAAGGTCTTGCATTTAAAGGTGAAATTGAACCTTTGAGACCTCTTCTTGAACCTAGGAGCTCAGCAGAGAACACAACTTGAGAACCACAACCTTGACAGTAATGAAGAGTCTCACGTATAAAATAAAGGATATAAAACCAAAATATTCATCCTGATCATTTTATTAAAGTTCCCAATAATCAGCAGTTTGTCGGGCAGCAATTGGAAAGATAAGATCATAGAAATTCTACAATATTCATCGGAAATTATCCTAAACAAAAACATTTAATAAAACAACAATTCAAATAATGTATTACAAAAAAAAAATCTTCCATCACGAATCTGGCAAGTAATAAAAAAAAAAAAACTTCACCCAAATTACAATACCGTTCGTGTTGGTTTCTGTTCACTGGCGAGTTGGACTAACGAAAAACAAGCACATAAGGTCGTAGAATTTACACCTTATTATCCCAAACCCTAATTTTATCTTTGGTAGAGAAGACTATCTACTGCACACAGCACATCTGCCAAGTACAATGAAAGAGCATCTATACGTAAACAAAGGAAATTTATAAAAACCGAGATGAAAAAATAAATAAAAAACGACAAAAGGACTCAAAAGTGTTTGAGTAATGACTGGACTCTGAAGGATGAAAGAGCTAACCCTTCCCCGGTGCTACAACTGAAGAGATTTCCCCCTGTATAGATTCAACACGTCCTTCCTGCGGATGTAGAGAAGCAAAGCGGTAAAGAGACTATAATATAATGTATCATCACATTACCTGCATAAAGCTCTTCACATTTACTTATGCCCTAAAGCTTTGCCTCTAACAAAGCAATTAGTTATTTACTCTGAAGATGCTTCGCTTCACTCGTTCTCCTTATAAGCAGTCCTAAGAGTTAAAGATGATGCAGATTTAACATGAGAGATATGGACATAAAATGGAGTGTGACCTCATGATGTGATATATACATTATGCAAGAACCAGATAAAATACCAGATGATGGCATTACTATAACACAACCTGTCATTCGACATGATATGTATGCATTCTAGCCAAATGCGAAGTAAATGCACCACTTCTTTCGATTGGGATTCGGACGGGGCACAGCAGACCGGAGGCCTCAAGGTTCCCCGGTCTCCGTGTCGCTCCCAATGGAATACGTGGGTAGGTATGTACTAAGATTCTTCTCGAGGTTCCTCAGGAGTTCGACGCTCTTCAGGGGCTCGTACTCCTTGCCGAAGTCCTTGGCTCTCCAGGGACCGTTCAGCGCATCGTCGACATCGCTGGTGACCTCTTGACCCTCAGTGACCTTCCCGCCGTCGACGTCGCTCCGGCAACTTCCAAGACGACCTACGCCCTCCACCTCCTCCTCCTCGTCCGAATTCCCGTCCTCCACCACAGCACCCAACCTCCTCCGCAACCTGCCGCTCACTCCGAGAGAATTTTCCTTCTGGTTCGCCCCTTCTTCCTCGTCTTCGCTACTTGTAAGACTTGGAGAGAAGCTACTCAAGCCGAGACTGACTGGAGATGCTGCGGGGGAGAGGGGAGCAGAGAGAGAACCGCAAGGTTAGTGAACGTTCACGAATGTCATGATTGTATTCTATGGATTCACTATTTTAACAATATTCTTTATCGATGCATATGATCATATTTTTTTTATACAGATTAACATATAAATGATATAAAACCAATTTGTTGTTTCTCTTATCGATTATTAAAACTGCTAGTATCAAACTCAGTGGCGACAGGTATACTCTCAGCTGATGGCTCCCTAGGTAGTCAGACCCCAAGGAGTTAATTAGCACGTTTCACACAATTTCCCCTTCCTTGAATTTTCGAATTTTGTTTCTAATTCTATTAATATCGCCAGTCTTCATTATTACTAACATTAAGACAATCATAACATAATTGACCATATTACCCATAAAAGATGATAATGAACCTTTCCAAAAAATCAAGGAAAAGAGTAGGACCAATAATTGACTCCTTGGTGACTAAATACCCGTGGCGCCATCTATGTGTCAACAAAGTGGACATGACATTTATGCCAAAATATCCCGCGCCAGAGAGTTGAAAGATTAGCATGCAGGACAGCTAGGAATGGATTAAAGATTAGACTAGAAATTTATCAAATGAGACTGGGAGAGCAAGGGAGCAAAAACAAAAAATAAAGTATAAAAGATATATATATTATATATATATAACTATATATTATATATTATATATATAATATATAATAATATATATTATATATTATATAACTGTATATATATGTATATATTATTACTGTATATATACGTGTGTAATATAATATTATGTATATATAATATCTATAATATATAATAGTATATATAATATATATATATGTATATATATATTTATATAGAGAGAGAGAGAGGAGAGAGATGAAGAGAGAGGAGAGAGAAAGAGAGCCATGAGAGAAGAGAAGAGAGAGAGAGAGAGAGAGAGCAGAGAGAAGGGACACATAGACACACACACACAGCACACCACACCAACACACCACACAACCACACACCACAGAGCACAAGAGGAGAGAGAGAGAGGAGAGGAGAGAGAGAAGAGAGAGAGAGAGAGAGAGAGAGAGAGAGAGAGAGAGAGAGAGAGAGAAGAGGGGACGGGGAGTCAAGAGGGAAAAGAATAAGAAGAGAGAGAGAGAGAATCGAGTTTTTTCATGTAGACAATATTTTAAATTAAATAATATTAACTTGTTTCAGGAATATCTGTTTTCCGATTCACCATCATATGGCAAATCAGCTTGTGCAAAAAAAAAAAGATTAATAATATAAAAAAGTGAACTCGATTGAAAGAGAATATTAATCTCTCATTTAAGTAAGTATTCATAAGTAGTTGGGTCTGCAGAAGCTGACAAAAATCAAAAATCTACATCTATTTGAAAGCATTACATGCAAACTCGATACATTATGTGTCAACCTGTTCCCCACAGCAAGCAACAACAGCAACAACGAGCGAGGAATAACTCGAGGATAATTGTAAACATAAACCACCACCACCACAAGAACCCGGAATGTATGTTAAACAACCAAATTTATGTTAACCTCACGCCCAAAGGGAATCAAATATAACACCAAAAAAAAAAAACAATTTTAATGTGTTTTAGCGATTAAGAATAAAAAATAATTAGTAACACAACCGAACTTAAGCATAATCATTAGTGTATTAGACTCAATGGGTAAACGTGATTCGAGTTTTTCTGATTTACCAAACACGCCAAACGCTGGTCGTCTGCCTGCCTTATTCATCCGAAAAGTTTAGAGAATAAACCAAATATTTCCTAAAAGAGAAGAGAGTGGAAAGAATTTCATTGAGTTTCCCATCTTTCAAGAGAAGTAAATTTTATTCTTTCCTTACCATTCATGATTCCACGTCTATGAAAGCGTGGAAAGGGAAGTGGATATAAAAGCACTGGTTAGCCCTTCAAGAGAGGTCAAGGGAGAAGACTTAAAGACTATTACCTTTCCTATTCTATTGAACTTTTATTAGCGTCTTATAGAAACGAATTTATTCCTTAGACCCACGCCTCTGAAACTAACATTAACAAGGCTAATCCAACTTTAAAAAAAAGAGAAAAAAGGACATTCCTCCATAGTAAAGAGAAATGACCATCTGTGATTTAAGAAACGGATCTAAATCAGTACTGAAAAGCAGCAGAATGAGTCCTAAAGATGACTAATTGGAAAAAAATTATATTCTTGGGAGATAAGAACTAGCTGAGATTTAATGCATTCAAAACTTCCAACTACATTTTATGGATCTGTAACTTCTAAATCAAGAAACTAATTTAAAGCTAGCATATATTCTGATCTACTGCATGCACACTTTGTACATTTAGGAACGTTTTTTTCCCTTACGTTTTGTGTACTTTAAAATATCAGGATACTTTTATTCTCGCTTTTCTCAAATAGCAAAAATCTTCATAACTTGAACTTCGCTTGTGTGTAGATATTATGACACAGTAATTGGAGATGCAATTATATTTATATCAACAAATAATATTATGGAAATTAAAAATGAATATCAATCGACTGGTAAATATTCATAGAGGGTCACAGGAAGTGAGCAGATACACAAAGCTTAAGGTGTAATGCTCTTGGCACCACACAAACCATATGGCTTCTCTCGGATTCAGCATGAATAGTTCAGGCACTTTAGAAGCATTAATTTGCAAATTGGGGTTAAATGCTGCTTTCTGTTGGAGTTAACGAGACGTAAAGCTAAGCTTTATGAGAAAAAGCAGACTTTAAGATTTGTAAATATGCAAGCAACTGAGCTCAGCTATCCTTTTAGCTTCATTAAGCAAACTTGTTTTTTTATGATTTCTCTAAAGCTTTTATACTCTGTCTTTATTAGGAACACGATTAATTGGATAAAGCTTTAGTGACACAAAACTTGAATATATTTTCATGAAGGCCAGTTTCCTAATAAATATTTTACTCTATATATCATCATATTTATCAAAATCATCAATTCCTTGACTATTCAGCGACTATCAAAGCTCAAGTTATCAAGATTTTCCCCAGAGTGCATGTACAACTGCTCCTCCTCGCCTACACTGCTTTTGACATTTTAAAACTTTGCTTCACAATATATCACTTTGCTCTACCTCTCAGTGAACCTACTTGCATGAAACCCTTATTTACAGCGCTCCCTTCCCTCGCTTGCTTACCTGACCCGTCCGCAAGCATGGAATGTGGTGCCCGGCTATCCAGCAGGTTCTCTGACGATCCTACTGAAAGCTGCATGTGTGGCTGCTGGAATAACAGTGCGTTGAACTCGTCATCAAAGAACTCCTCCTCAACCTGTTACGGGGAAGGAAAACATCCGTTGGTTACCAGTCACTCCTAAAACTCCAAGTAGCTTATCGCATCCCGTAGCTTCGAAGTACGTTAAATAGGGATATATCTATGCTAGATTGTCATCCTAGGCTTCCAAAGAATGGAACAACACCCATCCCATTGCCCACGAAAGACAAACCCAACAAACCTCAACTTCTGGACGCCGCCTGCTCTTGCGAGGGCGCGATCTCTGGCCCTCGGAATGGCGTCGTGGTTGAATCTTGACCGCTGTTTCTGCTAGCCCTGCTGAAGTCCCACTGATGCTGCTCCATCTCCGCCCAATGGCTGGTTGCTGTTAAAAAAGTATACATAAATATCATTGCTGGGCTATATAATTTCTCCAGTATTGCTTCCTTTAACTTGCACTTTTACATATTTAAAAAGGTTAGTAAATTTTAATGCGGTTAATTTTCAGATCATCTGCAAGGTTCTCTTGCATAACTGACATCTCATCGCAAATGATAAACTCTAACAACAAAACACGAAGTTCAACTCATGCAAGGAACCACGACTGATGCAAATAGACTAACCTTAGCACTGGGATTTGTTGAAGATCGAGGGAGCGAGCTGTGATTCGAGGAAGGTCTGTTGCCTGCACTCGACGAGGGAGGCTGCAGGGAGTGCGAGGAACTGTTGATCTGGTGTGTGGGACTTGAGGGACCACTTGCCAGCGAACATGACGACGAATGACGTGTTAACTGGTGGCTAGCCGGCTTGATACCGGTGATCTCGTCCCACCCCCGACTTCCCTCTCTTTTGCTGCTCCTGTGAAAAATAAATATTGAATGAATGATAAAGAAGATTTCTAAAAAAAAATGTTTTTCTGAGCCACAGGCTTAAAATCTTTCATGGAAATACTTTCTGATATACCTTCTGACACACTTTGATTGAAATACAAGAATAAACCTATTTAAATCAAGTCAGTCAATACTATTTTGCTCTACACAAGTTAAATCCCTTATTACCTTGCAGAATGGGCTGGACTCTTGGGAACAGAGCGGGATCTCCGAGCTCGCGTCTGCTGCTCAAGGTGAGGATCATTCATGTCGTCCTTACTGGAGGAGGAGTCTGAGACCTGTGACAACTTTCTAAGCGTAAGAGTGATCTGACTAACAGTTCTGACTGGCCGACGTCCGCAGATATCACTACTGCCACTGGATGACGCACTGGAAAGAGAAATATGCGACGTAGTTCTTGTGACGCTGGTGTTGGTGGAGAAGGGCGCGGAGTTGATGTTGGTCATGCTCAGCCCGCGCCGGACGACCTCCTTCCTTCGGAGCGCGTGGGAGGCCTGAGTCTGCAGCTGGTTGTGCTCTAGTTTGGAAGCACTGGCAGGGCGCTCAGGAGCCAGGAAGGCCCCGTCCTCCCCGCCGTCGTTCTCCATCAGGAAGGCTCTCTTGGCCGCGTTCGAAATGTAGCTGTAACCCGAGGCCTGGTCCTCGTCCGACGGCGAACTCGTCCGGGAGTGGTCGGGGTCGGAGTCCGTCACGGGAGTGATGGGAGACATGGCGGGGTGAAAGGACGCGGCGCTGGAGTGTCTCTCTCCTCCGTACTCATCCCTGTTTCTGCAGCCTCCTTTGCTGCAGTCCAGATGGCCCCGTGAAAGGATGTCTGGAGTCTGGCCGTTTGTCAAAGCCTTGATGTTTACTTTATTCGGCAGAAGGTCTGGCTGGAGATCTGCACGTAAGACTGAAGTTGTTGGGGGCCTGGACGGGGTGGATGTCAAGAATGATGGGTTTATTCTGTAAAAGAGAGTAAGATGAAATATGATACTTTCAAATCACATAAACAGTCTCACTTATTCATTTAAGTAAATGCATAAAATGATTTCACCTTCAGTTTCTCAATAATTGCCTAAAAACTTTAAATAACCCTTACTTGGCACTTGTCATGGTGTCAATAACAGGACTGGGCGTTCTTGTACAAGGCGTTGAGAATCCGCTGTCTATGCTCATGGTCTTCCCTCTCGCCTTGTCCGTCAAACTCTGCATGGCTTTCGACCCAGCCCCATCAACCTTATCTTCCCTGGGCACATTCACAGACTTCTGAAGCCCCTCGGACGTTTTCCTTAATACTGTCTGTTCTTGACACGAGCGCCGCAGGTAAGAGGGCTTCTCGTGGTGCACTTCACCTGTGACTAACATGCGCGTGGCAGAGCTGGACTCCTTTCTCAATGGATACTTCCCCGTGTCCCTGGCCAAGTGGTCGGGAGACGTTCCTTCCTGACTCACAGCAGATCCTGAGCTACTCTTGTTATGGCTGGGCTCGTCTGTGCCGCTCTGGACGCTCTGGCCCGAGTCTGAGCTGGGAGAATTTTGCGCGGAGTTTTGAGACGAATGCCTGCCAATGACAGGCGTGTTAGGGATAGAGGGAGGACCCCAGGCTGGGATAAGTGGCACTCTGTCCTCTTCGTTCGACTGAATCTGGGGTGAAAAAAATATCCACGATTAATACAACCTACCTTTGAAATAATCCATCGAAATAAATAAATCCATGACCTCCATCATCGCATAAAAAAAACGAAAAAAACTCCACCATCCACCAAAAATCCACATAGCGCTCTAACTCACAAACCGACACATCACGAGCTCTTACCCTCAGGGACCTCAGCATGGTGTGGATTTCCTGGAGGTCGAGCTCCCTCTCGTGTGAGTTCCACTTGAGTCCATACTGGGTAAGGTAAGTGACGAGGGAAGGGGGGGAACCGCTCACGGGGGGCAGGGTCTCTCCCCCGCCCACCCGTCTCACCACCTCTGCCTCCTCCACGCCCGACCACGGGGGCATGCCTGGAAGAAGGGGCGGTTTAGAGGAGTGTGCTGGCCTCTTAGAGAGCGCGGTGTTGTATTACTAATAGGAAATGCCATAATCAAGATATTTACAACCTAAATCCTTACAAAATGCAAATATAATAATATTAGTAATAATAATAATAATATCTTAAAAAATAAAAATCAATCATCAGCCATTTGCATCCACCACTCTCGGCGCAACCACAGGAATGCATCCATCCATCACATCTACATCTACATCCCCCACACACCACACATACCCTCCCCTCCCACTCACCCTTACCACAAAAAACACACTAAAAAAACACAGACACACATCCACCCCACATCCCCCCCCCCCAACACACACCTATCCACCCCCCCCCCCACATACCCACACCCACGCCCACACTCACCGGACCAAATTTCCCACATGATGGCTGAAAAGGCGTAGATCTCGGAGCGGTCTGACACCATCTGCTCGCTCAGTGTCTCGGGAGCCTGCCACGGGTGAAGCCACGTCGCACGGAGGAGCTGCGGCGCCTTCATGCTGCAGCCCTGGAAGATCGAGGGAGTGTAAGGAGAAGGATAATTATATACATTCCGGATAAAGAGCGGGATTCTTGAGTGGAAGATCGAGGGAGTGTAAGGAGAAGGATAGTTATATGCATTCCGGATAAAGGATAAAGATAAAGATAGGATAAAGAGCGGGATTCTTGAGTGGAAGGGCTAGGAAGTGTTAGATGAATGAAAATTATGTCCATTAGATAGAATGGATTGCGTGAAAGGGAGAAGGAAGTGTAAGGAGAAGGAAAATTATATGCATTCCGATGGATAGAGAGCGGGATCCTTGAGTGGAAGATCGAGGAAGCGTAGAGAACGAAGGAGAAATTATATCCATTCCGGCAAGATGGAATGAAATGTGAAATTCTTTCTTGAAAGGGAGAAGGAGCGAAAGGGCGAGGGAGTGTAAGAAGAATGAAAATTGTACCCATTCCGGTAGGATAGATAGCGGGATTCTTGCGTAGAAGGGCCAGGAAGCGTAGAGGAGTGACAGGAAAATTATAAAAAAGAAAAAAATATATATAAGATAAATTTGGGAAATCCTTCCTCAACTATATACTACCTTTTCTTACCAATCCAAAAATAAAAATAAAAAGAGAAAGAGAAAAAGTAAAAGAAGAAAAAGAAAAAAAGAAAAAGAACAAGAAAAGAAAAAGAGAAAGGAAAAGAAAAAGGAGAAGAAGAAAAGAAAAAGAAGAAGAAAAGAAAAAGAGAAAGGAAAAGACAAAGAACAACAACAAAAGAAAAAAAAAGAAAAGAAAAAAGAAAAAAACGACCCACAAAACACTCAAGGAGCAAGCAACCTCGGCCTCCAAAGCCTCAAGCCTCACCTTCCCCTGCATCTCGAGGGCGAACTCAAAAGCCCCGAGCTTGGCGTGGCTGGTGGAGACGAGGTGGAGGGCGTGGGACGAGACGGCCGTGTGGAGCCAGCCGTGGGCGTGGAGGAACAGCATCGCCTCCACCAGACCCACGAGGATGTCCACGGCGCCGCCCACGTTCAGGTCTCGATGCTGAGGAGGAGGAAAGGGGGGGGCGGGGTTAGATCATTCTCGCTCTTACTCTTTACTCTCTCTGTCTCTGTCTCTGTCTCTCTGTCTTTCTTTTTAGGGGGGGGTAGATGGGTGACTTGGGCGTCGTCTAATGGGGCTGATTAACATTGCTGTTGTTATTAGTGTAATTATCATTATTATCATGATTATCATTATTGTTGTTATTATGATTATTACAATTGTATTTATTATCATTATCATTATCATATCAATTATTCTCATCATCATCAACAATCATCATCATTATCCTCATCATTACCGTTATCAGTATCACTGCCACTTTCTCTCCCTCCTCCCTCCCTCCCTCTCCCTCCCTCTCCCTCTCCCTTTCCTTTCCCTCCCTCCCTCTCTCCCTCACCCTCTCCCTCCCTCCTCTCCCCCTCCTCCCTCCTCCCTCCCTCCCTCTCCCTTTCCCTCCTCCTCCCTTTCCCTCCCTCCCCCCCCCTCCCTCCTCTCCTCCTCCTCCCTCCTCCTCCCTCCCTCCCTCTCCTTTCCCTCCCTCCTCTCCCTTTCCCTCCCTCCCTCTCCCTTTCCCTCCCCTCCCTCCTTACCTGCACATGCAAATGATGATACAGCGACCCGTGAGGAACATTCTGGAAGACGAGGGTGATGTGCTCCGGCTGCGGCGAGGTCACGTGACACACCGCCATCACCTCCAGGAAGGCCGGGTGACGGAGGCGGCGGAGGATCGACAGCTCCTGCACCAGGGACTTGCAGGCGCCTTGGTCGGGGTGTTCTTGTCCTCGCCTGCGATGGGGGGGGATGAGAATGAGAATGAATGAGGGGAAGAGAAGGGGGAGGGGGAGAAGGGGGAAGGGTGGAAGGGGAAGGGGGAAAGGGGGGAGGAGGGGGAAGGGAGGGGAGGAGGAGGGCGCAAGAGGGGGCGGAGGGGGGAAGGGGGATGGGGGGACGGGGAAGGGAGGGAAGGGGGGTTTAATATGTCTTTTTCATTTTTTTTCTTTGTTGATTAATTCATATATATGTCTTGTTTGTTTATTTATTTATCAATGTGGGTTAACTGATCTTTCTTTTTTATTGAATAATTCCTATATATGTCTTGTCTTGTTTGTTGTTTGTTTCTTTTTATTTATTAATGTGGGTTGATGGATTTTATATGATATTTTTATTATCTTGATTAATTTTTTTGTCTTATTTTTCTTTATTTCTTGGTTCAATTTATGCCTTCATTTCCCAGAAAGGAAATGGCGTAATTATCAGCATTATTATTTTATCTATTTGAGATGACTTGCAAATCGCATGGCTTAATTTCGCAGTAAAAAGATGGCAAAATATTTTTTTTAAACATCATTAATTACTTCTTTTCTATTATCATCATTATTATTTTCAATATTATCATCATTGTCATTATTATCGCTATTATTATCATTATCATTATTGTCATTATCATCGCTATTATTATTATTATCATTATCATCGCTATTATTATTATTATCATTATAATCATTATTTTAGACAAGCATTCAAATCGCACGTCTTAATATATATATATATATATATATATATATATATATATATATATATATATATATATATATATATATTATATATATATATTACACTAAAGAAATATCTATCACTAAGTAAATATCTATCACCAAAGAAATATTGACACTGAGAATACATTCCCTCTAAAAAAATATCCAACACTGAGAATAAAATTACTAATGAAATACTGACATAAAAAATATTCAGTACAATTTCTATTTACCTTAAAAAAAAGAATAAAGAAAAAATATATATTCAGCTTAATATTAAATTACCTTAAAAAAGAAAAAAGAAAAAAATATATATTCAGCATATCCAATTATATATATAATATATAATATATATATATATATATATATATATATATATATATATATATATATATATTCAGCATAATATCAAATTACATAGAAAAATAAAAAAAGACAAAAAAATATATATTCATCATAAGTTCTATTTACCTTTCTGCACATTTTCCTTCGGGAGGGCCAGGGCGGGCGTGGGGCGGCGAACAGTGACGTTGGTTCCGAGCCACGTGTAGGGGGAGTACACCGTGGGGCCGCCGCAGCTGGAGGAGGGGGGGGGGGGAGAGGGTCAAAACACTCGGCCACGTGTTGAGGAATTGCGAGAAAATTCGAGTGTCTCATGTGTTGATGAAAAGTGACGGAAATGTACTCTTTGCGTTGAGAAAATGGCGGAAATGTACTCCATGCCTTGACAGAATGACAGAAATGTACTCCATGCCTTGACAGAATGACAGAAATGTACTCCATGCCTTGACAGAATGACAGAATGACCATGCTTGACAGAATGACAGAAATGTACTCCATGTACTCCATGCCTTGACAGAATGACAGAAATGTACTCCATGCCTTGACAGAATGACAGAAATGTACTCCATGCCTTGACAGAATGACAGAAATGTACTCCATGCCTTGACAGAATGACAGAAAATGTACTCCATGCCTTGACAGAATGACAGAAATGTACTCCATGCCTTGACAGAATGACAGAATGAATGACAGAAATGACAGAAATGGTACTCCATGCCTTGACAGAATGACAGAAATGTACTCCATGCCTTGACAGAATGACAGAAATGTACTCCATGCCTTGACAGAATGACAGAAATGTACTCCATGCCTTGACAGAATGACAGAAATGTACTCCATGCCTTGACAGAATGACAGAAATGTACTCCATGCGTTGATAAAACGACAGAAAACATTGTCGTGTTGAGAAAATGACAGAAAAAAATACTCCAAGTGTTGATAAAATGACAAAAAAATCACTACCATTTGTTAACGAATGACAAGAAAAGAAATCTCTCACATGCTGATAAAATGACAGGAAATCAAGAGATCAAAGGATTGCTATTTTTATTGTACCTTTTTTTTTTTTTTTTACTTTTCTTGTACTTTATTTACCTTTCTTCTCGTTTTAAATAGTAATTAACCTCTTTGGAGCAAAACACATACATACAATTCAAATAAACTTATTTTTGAGAATGGGGTAAGATTTCATGTCATTAACATATGGTATTTATTTTTTTAACATCATTAATTACTCCTATTACTTCTGTTAATTACTTCAATGATAAAGTAATAAAATGAGAATGGGGTAAGATTTTATGTCATTAACATATGGTATTTATTTTTTTAACATCATTAATTACTTCTATTACTTCTATTAGTCACTTCTGTGATAAAATACAAACCCACTTTTTAACGTACTGATTAAATGTCAGAAGAAACACTATTGACTGTTGATAAAATAACATGAAAAATAAGTACCACATGTAAATGAGATAAAATTTCACCCCATTATCAAAAAAAAAAAAAAAAAATTGAAGTGTATGTCTGCATGTGTTTTGCACCAAAGAGGTTAATTACTATTATGAACGAGAATAAAAGTTAACAAAGGAAAAAATAATGAATAGAAAAGGAGAATGGACAAAAAATAGATAAATAAAGAAACAGAGAAAAAGCTCCAGTAAAAAAAAAAAAATCCGTGACAAAAAAAAAGTGAATAACAAAAAAAAATCCAAAACTAAGAAAAAAAGAAAATAAACATAGGATAAAAACTGAGCAAGAAAAAAACAATAAAACACATAGAATCCAGGACTCCAGCCTCCCAGAAGCGAAGAGGTCAACTCACGTGTAGGCAACCCCGGTGACCTCAGGGCGCTTGAGGTCAGCGGGCGAGAGGAGGGGCAGGGAGGTCGACACGTACATCTGGTCGAGGAGGTGGCAGGACACGGTCTGGGGGGAATGGGGGAGGGGGTAAATTGAGTTAGATATAGATGAATGCAGATACATGTATGGGAATACAGACACGCAGATATAAATACACACGAAAGCACACACACGCACACGTGCATACACACACACGTTGAAATATTTGCACGCGAATATATAAGAAACAAAATATGAAGAGTATCATAAAAGCAAGATTGTACCAAACTAACAACAAAGAACAAAAAAACAGTAACAAAAACAAGAACAATAATATAATGACAATAAGCAATGATAAATCATTTTAACAATAATAAAATACTTTAATAACAACTATGATAGAAATATAATGACAATAACAAGAACAAAAGGTAAACAATATCAGCAATATAGCTCAACCAGGTATAGCTACCACGCACGCACGTTTCGCACGCACGCACACGCACGCACGCACACGCACGCACGCACACGACACGCCACGCCACGCACACGCACAACACGCACACACACGCACACGCACACGCACACGCACACGCACACACACACACACACACACACACACACACACCACACACACACACACACACACACACATATATATATATATATATATATAATATATATATATATATATATATATATATATATAACGATGATTTCATCACAAAACTATATGGATAATTACCATTTCCTCATTAAATAGATCTCATAAACCACTAATTGCACAGTGACCGACACGTTTCCAATCCTATCAATTATCACCAATCATCCACTGGCCACGATCAACTTCACTGCCATTTCTCATCACACTTCACATCACACTATACATCTTATCATACCGCATTACAATACACCAAGCCAAATCATGTGCATCTTATTGCTGTATCACATCTCATCACACTAAGTCGTATCACATCATGCCATTAAACATCGCGTCACATCACTTCATCACATCACGCCATTATACATCGCTTCATCACATCACGGCACTAAACATCGTATCACATCACTTCATAATCACATCACTTCACTTCACAATCACATCACATCACTTCACTTCATAATCACATCACATCACTTCATAATCACATCACATCACATCGCTTCATAATCACATCACATCACATCACTTCACCACATCACGTCATCATACATCACATCGTATATGTTACATCGCACTCTTCTTCATCTTACCGCGAGTCATATCATATCACACAACATTACATCATGCCATATCACATCCCATCCCACCACATCACAAACACCACATCAACCCCGCCCCTTCGTATCAACACCTCCCAAAACCTTCAATAAAACCTCACATCATACACTGCATTACACCACGTCACCAATCACTTCACACATCAGATATCAACACACATCATTCTATATCACACCACATAAAGACATCACATATTCACACATCATACCACAAATTCCACATCCACCACATCACTTCACAAACTCCACATCCACCACATCACTTCACATCCACCACACGAACCACATCACTTCACACACTCCACATCACTTCACACACTCCACATGAACCACATCACTTCACACACTCCACATGAACCACATCCAACCTTTCAAAAAACTCACCTTATGCAGGTTGGTGGGTGAGGCGCCCACATACGGCGGGGTGCGTGGAGACTGCTCGCCCACCTCGGCCACACAGGCACCCCACACACTCGCCAGACTTCCCTCGCGCCTGCTGGTGGGCGGGGGGTGGGTGGGGGAGAGAAAAAAAGGGGAGGGGGGTGTTAGTCGTGGTTTGTTTTGGTTGGGTGGGTGGGTGGGAGGGGAGGGGGTGGGTGGGAGGGGGGAGAAGGGGGATGGGTGGGTGGGGGGTAGGAGGGGGGAGGATGAGAAGGGGATGGGTGGGTGGTGGGTAAGAGGGGTAGGGAGGTGGGTGGGTGGGTAAGAGGGGGAGGGAGGTGGGTGGGTGGTGGGTAGGGAGGTGGGTGGTGGGTAAGGAGGGGTAAGGGAGGTGGGTGGTGGGTAGGGGTAGGGAGTGGGTAGAGGGGGAGGGAGGTGGGTGGGTGGGTAAGAGGGGGAGGGAGGAGGGTGGGTGGGTAAGAGGGGAGGGAGGTGGGTGGGTGGGTAAGAGGGGAGAGGGGAGGGTGAGAGGGGAGAGGGTGGAAGGGGATAGGTGGGTGGGTGGTGGGAGGGAGGTGGGTGGGTGGGTAGGAGGGGGAGGGAAGAGAGTGGAGGGAGGAGGAGGGGGAGGGGGTGGGTGGGTGGGTAAGAGGGGGAGGGGAGAGGGTGAGAAGGGGGATAGGTGGGTGGGTGGTGGAGGGAGGTGGGTGGGTGGATGGGTGGAGGGGGTGGAGGAAGAAGGTGGGGAGGGTGGGTGGGTGAAAGGGTAAGAAGGCGTGGGGGTGGGATTGTAAGACGGTGAGTGTGGAGGTGGAGGTGATAAAGGGGTGGGTTGGTGGGGGCGGGGGAGGAGGTGGGTAGGAGGGGGAAAGGTGTTGTGGGGGTGGATGAAGATGGAGAAGGAAGAAGGGGAGGAGGGGAAATTAGAACAAGAAAATTGAGTAAAGTGTTGAGAGGTAAGAAGACGTGATAAGAACGAGAGAAAAAAATGAGAGACAAGAAAGCATGCTAGGAGTGGGTGGGTAAATCGGAATAAAAAGGATAAAAGGGGGATGAGAAAAGAGATGAAACAACGGAAAGAAAACTCAAGAGGAAAGAAAAGAAAATGGATATTTATTTGACTTCAACAACTATCTTCTCTTCTTGTTAATTACCTACTTATTTATTCATTCATTCGTCTATCTATCTATCATCACTACACACTATTAATGCATTTATTCATTCATTCGTCTATCTGTCTATCTATCATCACTACACATCATTCATGTATTTATTCTTTCATTCGTCTATCTATCTATCTATCTATCACTACACATAACTCCTTGTTTACTAATTCATTTATTTATCTCCATATATATAGCTTACTCAACTACTTTCTCTTATCGTTCTCTTCTCCTTCTCCTAAAGTAATAGAAAAAGAAGAAAAATAAAATGAAATGAAGACAATGATTTATTC
>NW_020870381.1:293731-306891 GCF_003789085.1 Penaeus vannamei
CGCGGCACAATGGAATATTTCATTTCGCAATGCATTCTACACAGGAATAATTAGGGACAAAAACAATTGTTCTTTTGCATAAACAAGAATGGCATTTCATCTTTTAAAAAAATGGGATACAATAGTAATTTCTTTATGACAAAATTATGGTAATTTTCCTTGGCCTAAATAATACGCCACCAAACTTTCGGGCCGAAGGGGGATAATTAGCAGGTAAACGGGTTATAATCTTAATCATTGGATTCGTTAATCTATCCACTTCAACGTGATAGAACTGAAATGAGGTAGAAGGAAGGAGGGAGGGAGAGAGAGTGAGAAAGGGAGAGAGGAGAGACACTTCTGTCTCTATCTCTGTCTCCCTGTTACTCCCACTTTTTTTCCCACCTTCTCTCTCCCTCCCATTCCCAGTCCTCCCTCCTGTTCCCCTCTCCCACCCCTTCCACACCCCTCTCCCCCCTCTCCCTCCTACTCCCCTCTCCCACCCTTCCCAACCCCTCTCCCACCCTCTCCCTCCTACCCCCTCTTCCCCCACCCCTCTCCCACCCTTCCCCCACACTCCTCTCCAACCTTCCCCACCCCTTCTTCCCACACCCTTCCCACACACGACCCCTTCCCCACCCACCCCTTACCCCTCTCCCACCCCTTCCCACACCCCCTCTCCCTCCACAACACAGACCCTGACACCCTCAACGAATGACCCCCCCCCTTTGACCCTATTCCCAGGGCACGAGGGGACACACGCCAGGCCCTCGAGAACCTCCTGGCGGCGAGGCCCGAGCGAGAGAAAGGGGAAACAGGATCGCCAACGGAAGAGGAACCGGCCGGAAAAAGAAAAAAAAAAAAAAAAATGATAAAAATGGTTTTCTGGAAATGAAATGCGAGACTGAGGACGAGTGCTGGAGGAAATGCTCGGCGATCTTGTGGATTCCGTTTGAGATTTAACTATTTATCTGTCGATTTATGCGGTGGTATTCATTTCGTCATTTGTCAATACATCTGTAAATCGTCTTATTTTATTGTATCAATTTATTTATCTCTCTATATACTTTCATCATTTCATTGTATTGCATTCATTAGTTGATGGTTATTGTGAGGATTTTTGATCTATCTTTATCTATATACATTTATGTATCTTTGTCTATAATTTCACGTATACATTTACATATTTTTAGTTATATATTCTATCCATTCATTTATTCATCATTATCATCTGCCATTAATGTTTTTTTAAATAAATAATCGTTTTCATTTGTCTTCAGCGAAGTGTAGGTCCGTCATCATTATCATCTTCCATTAATTTTTTTTTTTTTTTTTTTTTAATAAATCATCGTTTTCATATATCTTCAGCGAAGTGTAGGTCCGTGGAAGCACAGCGAAACGAGAGCGGATTAACGAACGTTACGCAAGGACCTACGACGCACATATTACAGCAAGAGATGAAATAAAACATTTTTTTTTTTTGAGGAAATTTTGTCATCTTCAAGCACCGAATCGGACACGATGACACTCGGAACACCTGGTATTTTTAGAGTACCTGCGACCCGGTGTCATAATTACAGGACCCAGCGACCTCTTGTCACCGTCTGACCTTTGTGACCTCGCCTTGTCATCAGCCGTGACACCTCCCCCCCCTCCCCTCGCCTTCCGGTCTGACCTTGACGACTCCAAAGAAGAGGTCGACGGAGTATTTCCGACGATTCCCGACTTACGATTTTGTCCTCGCCTCTCTAGGAAAAAAGGACGAAAACACGTACATATATGCGAGCACGGACGAAAGGAAGGACGAAAACACACACACACACACAGAAAAAATGCATACACACATATATAGATACATTCTCTCTCTCTCTCTCTTCTCATCTCTCTCTCTCTCTCTCTCTCTCTCTCTCTCTCTCTCTCTCTCTCTCTCTCTCTCTCTCTCTCTCTCTCTCACACACACACACACACACACACACACACACACACACACACACACACACACACACACACACACACATATACACACACACACACACACACACACCACACACTCTCTCTCACACACACACACACACACACACTCACAAACACACACACACAACACACACAACAAACAAACAAAATTTTGAACCAAACAACCCCCCCCACTTCCGCTCCCTCCCCCAAAAAATTATGTTTACGTGCGTGTGCGTCTATATAAAATAACTCCCCCCCCGCCCAACAGTCAAGAATGGCCCTGGAAGTTCTTGGTCTCGGGTGTCGCCTTTCGAGGAAGCGCACCGGTCTGGCCACCCCGAGGAGCCCGCCACAGGAAAGGCTGGTTTCGAATGCAGGTGGATCGCGGAGGGGAAGAAAAATATGGCGGCCCTTTTTTTTCCCCTCCCGCCGTCGAGGGGAAAAATGGCGAGCCTATTTTTTTTTTGCTTCTCACCGTTGAGGGGAAAAATGGTGAGCCTTTTTTTTCCTTCTCATCGTCGAGGGAAAAAATGGCGAGCCTTTTTTTTCCTCCCGCCGTCGAGGGAAAAACTGGTGAGCCTTTTTTTTCCTTCTCACCGTCGAGGGAAAAAATGGTGAGCCTTTTTTTTCCTTCTCACCGTCGAGGGAAAAATGGTTTTTTTTTCCTTCTCACCGTCGAGGGGGAAAAGCCTTTTTTTTCCTTCTCACCGTCGAGGGGAAAATGGTGAGCCTTTTTTTTTCCTTCTCACCGTCGAGGGGGAAAATGGCGGCCTTTTTTTTCCTTCTCACCGTCGAGGGAAAAAATGGTGAGCCTTTTTTTTCCTTCTCACCGTCGAGGGGGAAAATGGCGGCCTTTTTTTTCCTTCTCACCGTCGAGGGGAAAAATGGCGAGCCTTTTTTTTTTCTTCTCACGTCGAGGGGGAAAATGGCGGCCTTTTTTTTTTCCTTCTCACCGTCGAGGGAAAAATGGCGGCCTTTTTTTTCCTTCTCTCGTCGAGGGGAAAAATGGCGAGCCTTTTTTTTTTCCTTCTCACCGTCGAGGGGGAAAATGGCGGCCTTTTTTTTCCTTCTCACCGTCGAGGGGAAAAATGGTGAGCCTTTTTTTTCCTTCTCACCGTCGAGGGGGAAAATGGCGGCCTTTTTTTCCTTCTCACCGTCGAGGGAAAAATGGGAACCGTCGAGGGGGAAAATGGCGGCCTTTTTTTTCCTTCTCACCGTCGAGGGGGAAAATGGCGGCCTTTTTTTTCCTTCTCACCGTCGAGGGGAAAAATGGCGAGCCTTTTTTTTCCTTCCCACAGTCGAGGGAAAAAATGGCGAGCCTTTTTTTCCCCTCCCGTCGTCGAGGGAGGATGGAAGGGGATGTATCAACGTGCGTGTAACACGTGTCTGGGCTTCCTTTGTTTTGTTTGCTTGTTTCTGTTTGTTTGGGCTTCTTTTGTTTTGTTTATGTGTGGTTGTTTGGGTTTATTTTGCTTTGTTTTGTTTGCTTGTTTGCGTTTGTTTGGTCTTCTTTTGCTTTGTTTGCGTTTGTTTGGGCTCCTTTTGCTTTGTTTGTTTGTGGTTGTCTGGGCTTTTTTTATTTAGTTTTGTTTGACTGTGTTTATTTGGAGTGTATAATCGTTGTTTGTGTTTATGTGGTTTGTTTGTTATACACGAAGTCTAATATGAAAGCCCATGACATGTGACACTATATAATCACGGACATAGCAACACCCTTCACTTACAAAAATACCCCACTAATTATCTATCTATCTATCTATCTATCTAATCTTAATAGCCAATTATAACAAACCTCAAAATACAACACAAAAGCTAAAATACCCAGCCCTTTCAATTACATACAAAAATATTTAAACAATAATACCCAACACCTTCAATTAATAAAAAAGATTCATAATACTATAACACATCACGATATATGCAGCGCCTCCAATTAAGACAATTATATGAAAAAAAAAGGCGTATTTGACAGCACTACAACACTCTTAAAATATCTCAAGCACAGATCGCATTGCCTTTTCGACGGTCGTAGGCTCAAGGTATCGTTTTCGGACACGCAAAGAAGGAGGAGGAGGAGGGAGAGTGGGAGGAGGAGGAGGAGGGGGGGGAGGAGGAGGAGGAGGAGGAGGAGGAGGAGGAGGAGGAGGAGGAGGAGGAGGGGGAGGGGGAGGGGGAAGGGGAGGAGGAGGGGGAAGGGGAGGAGAGGGGGAGGAGGAGGAGGAGGAGGAGGAGAGGAGGAGGAGGAGGAGGAGGAGGAGGGAAGGGGAGGAGGAGAAGGAGGAGGTAGAGGAAGAAGAGGAGGAGGAGGAAGGGGGATGAGGAGGAGGAGGAGGAGGAGAGGAGGAGGAGGGAGAAGAGGAGAGGAGGAGAGAAAGAGAAAGGAGGAGGAGAGGGAGGAGAGGGAGAGGGAGGAGAAAGAAGAGGAGAAGGAGGGAGGAGGAGGGGAGAGAAAAGGAGAATGACAAGAAGGAAAAGAAGGAGAAGGAGGAGGAGGAGAAGAAGAAGAAGAACACGGAACAAACCCTTGCCTTCATTCTATCTTATTTTTCTTCTTTTCCTCTTCTAAAATTCCTTTTTCTTCCCCTCCCTTCACGCATTCTTCCCCAAGCGCGAAAGCTCAACGTGCGTGGATTTAGTTTCTCGTTTTTCTTCGTATTTATTCATTCCTTTATCTCTGTTATTCTTCTTTTAAGAGAGCTTAGATGGCTTGCGTAAACTCTTAGTCTCGAACACGTGACACGCCGGAGAATGTTTGTACCTCTTTATCTCCATGGTTTGTATTTTCTTTTATTAATTTAGTGAGCTGTTAATTCATTTAATTACTTATTTATTAATTCAATAATGTATTTTAAGTGTTACTTCATTTAATTACGTATTTATTCGTTGGTTAATGTATTTTTTTGATTCATTTAATTACGTATTTATTCGTTGGTTGATGTATTTTAAGAGCCTGGATTGTTTTAGCGCTAACATGTTATGTCGTGTTTTGTGCTTGTTTGACAAGTCAGGAATTCGGAACGGTTTCGGGTCTGGTTCCCGCCTTCGACACTCGCGCACGTGCCTGTGGGAGAAGGCATGTGCGTTCCCTCTCAAACATGCCTCGCCCTCCCCCTTCTTTCCCTTCTTCTTTCCCTTCTCTCTTTTCTCCCTTTCCCCTTCCCTTTCTCCTTCTCCTCCCCTTCCTTCTTTCCCCTCCCTTCTTCCCCTCCCCCTTCTTCTTACTCCTTCCCTCCCCCCTTCCCCTCCCCTATTCCCTTCCCTCCCCCTTCCCTTTCCCCTTCCCCTTGCCCCCCCCCCCCCGTCCTCGCACTCACCTGGGCGTCTGCTCCAAGTTGTCCTCGAGGGAGAGGTCCCCCCCGGCCTCCACGAGCAGCCTGAGGACCCTCCTGGAGCCCCTGTAGGCGGCGCCGTGGACGGGCGTGGAGCCGTTGGTGCCGCAGCGGCGGTTGGGGTTGGCGCCGAGCTTCAGGAGCAGCGCCACCACCTCGTTGTCGCCGCCGAAGGAGGCGCAGAAGAGGGGCGTCTGGCCGTGGGAGTTGACGCTCTCGATGTGCACACCTGCGGGAGGAAAGGACTGATGTCAGTATACAAAATAAGGGAATAAGTGTTTGGCAAGGAATAAAAAAGAAAGAAAGAGAAGCGGCAATCACACCCTGCAAAAATAGCCTATTTCTCGACCCACTTGAACAAAAAATAAGCACCGCCCGAACGGACGGAGCGAGCGAGCGCGCGTAACTCGAGCGGGAAAACCGACGTTCAAGAATATCTCGCGGCGTCCCCGGGGCGGCCGGCGACGCCTCTCGGGCAGCCGCGGTCGCAGGTCACGCGAGCGGCGAAACCCGAGCCCGGCGCAGCTGCCCCGCCATGTGCCGGCGCCGCTCGTGGCACGCCCGCGACGCACGGCGGAGGACTGCGCCCGCGGAAGAGGGCTGCAGGTTACACAACACGGAACATGAAGATAGTGATAAAATAGAAGCCTTTCCGTCAAAACAAAAACACTGAAATCCCTCCGCGTTTGCAGCAAGCACGCCGCAGACACTCAAAACACAAAAAAGCCCAACGACACAACGCCGCAGCGGAGAGAAATCCTACACCGCTGCCGAGCCTTCCTTCCTTCCTTCCTCCGGCGACGACCCGAGCCACGCGCGCGTCTCAGGCACTCCTCCAAGCAAGCACTGACCTTCCCAAGCCTCCTCAGCCGACGTCCTCATCCTTTCCTCCTCCGTTCCTTCCTCCTATCCCCTCCCTCCCCTCCCCCCTTCCTCCCTTCCTCCCCTTCATTTCCCTCCTCCTTCCTCCCCTTCCTCCTTCCCTCCCCTCCCCTCCTCCTCCCTCCCCCTCCCTACCTCCTCCCCTTCCTCCCTTCCTTCCTACCCTCCTTCTTCCTTCTTCCTCCCCCCTTCCCTCTGAATAGCAACCCCTCGTAGGACCTTGAATGGCGTCCTTTCTGCAGGCGACGAAGGGCCAAGGATGCGCGCCGCCGTCAACCTCCTTCTTTTTGTGTAGGAAGGACTCGCTGATTGACTCGTTGGGGTCCGTTGAAAGGGGGAGGGGGGGAGGGGGGTCCGTTGAAAGAAGGAGGGGTGAGAGGAGAGGGGAGAGGGGGTCTGCTGAGAAGGGGAGGGGGAGAGGGGGTCCAGGGGAGGGGGAGAGGGGGGTCCAAGGGGGAGGGGAGAGGGGTCCGTTGAAAGGGGGAGGGGGAGAGGGGGGTCCGTTGGGAAGTGGAGGGGGGAGAGGGGGGGGTCCGTTGGGAAGTGGAGGAGAGGAGAGGGGGGGAGTTGGGAAGTGGAGGGGTTAATGGGGGTGGGGCGGGAAGGGGGGGTTGGTTGGGGGAGGAGGAGGGGATTAATGTATTTTTTTTTTATGAGGGGGGTCAGTGCGGGGGGAGGGGGGAAGAAGAGGGGTCAATGGAGGAAGGGATGTTCGCGAGGGTAGGGGGTCGATGGGGGGGGGGGAGGGAAGGGAGGGGTCGTTGGAGGTCAAGTGGCCGATGTAGGTCAGCCTTGATTATGTCTTGGAAGTGTCAGGGATATTTGGCGATGGGGAAGGGGGGGGTAAGAAAGAAGGTGAGGAGTAGGAGAGGGAAGAAGGAGACGGAGATGAAGAAGGAGAAGGAAGGTGAGAGAGAAGAGGAAGGAAAGGGAGAGAGAAAGAGAGAGAGAGAAGAGAGAGAGAGAGAGAGAGAGAGAGAGAGAGAGAGAGAGAGAGAGAGAGAGAGAGAGAGAGAGAGAGAGAGAGAGAGAAGAGAGAGAAGAGAGAGAGAGAGAGAGAGAGAGAAAGAGACAGACAGACAAAGAATGAAAACAAATAAAAACAGAACCAAATAAAAAAACGAAAAAAACACACAAATCACCCAGACAAGAAACGAAAAACAAAAAACACTTTTTTTTTCCTTTCCCTTCCCCTTCCCCTCTTCCTTCTCCCGCAAAGTGACGTCACCCCCATACACACACAAAGAGCCGACGACGAAAATAAATAACAATAAATCTTAAAAAAAAATAACAGACACCATAACTGATTCTGGAAGGAAGGGCGTCTCACCAGATTCAAAGATAACACTTAAGAGGTCAGCGCCGAGCCAAAGACCAAGCGAGGAGGAAGCTGAGTCACCGAAATGCAGATCATATGCAAATTAGATTTTTTTATTATGCAAATTAGCTTTTTTTTTTTTTTTTTTTTTTTGGTCTCTCCTGTTTCATTCAGTGTTTCATTCAGATTACGAAGAGTACAAAGAGAGATAGATTCGAATAAAGGGAAGAATGAGGGGAGACAGCGAAATGGTCATGGAAATAAAAGAGTTAAAAAGGGAGAGGGAGGGGGGGGGGGAGAGGAGAGGGAGAGAGAGAAGAGAGAGAGAGAGATAGAGAGAAGAGAGAGAGAGAGAGAGAGAGAGAGAGAGAGAGAGAGAGAGAGAGAGAGAGAGAGAGAGAGAGAGAGAGGAGAGAGAAGAGAGAGAGAGAGAGAGAGAGAGAGAGAGAGAGAGAGAAGAGAGAGAGAGAGAGAGAGAGAGAGAGAGAGGAGAGAGAGAGAGAGAGAGAGGGAGAGAGAGAGAGGAGAGAGGCAGAGACCAGAGAGAGAGAGAAGAAAAAATAAATTGAGAGAAAAAAACTAGATTAAAAAATCACAAAATTAAATAAGAAAGAACGAATGATTGAATTTCAAAAGAAGGAACAAATAAACATCAACAACAACAAAATTCACTCAGGGCGGAAGGTGGCATCCATGACACTGACCTTCCGGGAATCTGCCAGTTTTATAGCCCAAAATGGCGCCCAGTCTGACATCCGCCGTGTGCTCTTTGTTACATAGCGAAGTCACGTGATCTATGGATGTATTTCTTTTTATCCTGTTTTCTCTGTCAAATTTCATAATAAATATATTGGAATTCATTCTAGAAAAGAAAATAGTTGTGTATGTTTGTTTTAGTATGATTTTCTAAGGGATTCGGTGATTCGTCGAGATGTATGTCACGTGATTACCCCAACGAGCCAATCAGGAGTCGGTGATTCGTCGAGGACAGGTCACGTGATCACCGGAACAAGCCAATCAGAAGGTGCGTTTGAATGTTATGGTTCATCGGCTTAACATTCCAGTCAAATTAACCTTTCTGTCAAGTCCATACACAAAGATAGGAAGGTAAATAAATAAAATCTGATAAAGAGAGGGAGAGAGGGTGAGGAAGGGAGGGGGAGGGAAGAGAAGAAAAAGAAGGAAAGAAGAGAGAGAGAGGGAGAGAGAGAGAGAGAGAGAGAGAGAGAGAGAGAGAGAGAGAGAGAGAGAGAGAGAGAGAGAGAGAGAGAGAGAGAGAGAGAGAGACAACAGACAGACAGACAGACAGACAGACAGACAGACAGACAGACAGACAGACAGACAGACAGAACAGACTGACAGACAGACAAATAAAGAAAGAAAGAGACAATAACAATAATAATAATAATAATTAATAATAATAATAATAATAATAATAATAATAATAATAATAATAATAATAATAATAATAATAAATAACAATAATGAATAAATAAATAAATAACAATAATAATAATAAGAAAATTAAAACGAGATCCTAAATTTACAAAAAAAACTCTCGACCCCAACAACGACCAAAAGTCCCCGACACCCAAACAAAATAACAACGACCTAAAAGCGACTCCATTTTTTTTATTACACGAACGCGACGACAGCGCAGTCATGACCGCCGACGGGGAGATGACGTCATCAGAGAGGGAGTCAGGACGCAAAACGACCTGTCAAGCCAACTGCCAATCCTTGCCATATCTGTCATATTGGCATAAGGGAGAACTGGGGATTGGATGAGGGAGAAGAAATAGAGACGTGGAGGAAGAGGGAAGTGGAGGACGTGGAGGAAGAGGGAATGAAATGGAATGGAGATGGAGGAGAGAGAGAGAAGAAACAGACGTGGAGAATGAGGAGGAAGACGAGGAGGAGGAGGATAAAAATGATGAAGAACAGAAAGAGGAAGAAGAAAAAGATCATGATAAAGATGATGATGAAGAAGAGGAGGAGGAAGAATAATAATATCATGATAAAGAAGGTGATGAAAAGAAGAGATAAGAGGAAGAAGAAGAAAAAGAAGAACAGGAAGAAGTGGCCACCGAAACAAGAGAAAAGAAAACCGAAGAAAGAAGGAAAATCCAGGGAGAAAGGAGAAGAGGGAGACACGAAGAAAGGAGAGAAGAGGGAAACAAAAGAAAGGAGACGACGAGGAGAAAGAAGTAAAACAAGTTCACGGACAAGAAACACCGAAACAGCAAAGGACATGTACGTGGATAATGCAGAAACACAATAAACGATAACAACAAGAAAATAGTCTCACTTAAGGGGCTCAGCTTATAGGCCTAATTATCGTAAGAGTACGAGAAGGCTGAATAAAGACAAATAAAGAAAAAAATGAATATGAAAAGAAGGAAATAACACATAGAAATCAAACAGTCAATTTTCAACACCAACACAATAATAATAATTATAAAAATAATAACAACAAAAACTAATAGTAATATCAAGGATAACAACAACAACAACAATAATAATATAAAACAGAACAATAATTCTAAAAATGATAAACAACAACAATAATAAAAGCTAATAATGATAATAAAATAGACAAAAAATAATTTTTACCAGAATACCACCCAGCCACCCCAACGGCGCCAACCCACCACATATAAACGGTGTTGTTCCCCTCCCCTCAATTCACACCCCTCCTCTGCAATGAATGACCCCACCCCCGCACCCCCTCCTCCCCATCAAAGAATCACCGGTTCCCCCCCGCCTCCTCCCCCTACTTTTAGGGATGGACATCGCCCCGGCAACTATTGCGAGAGCGAACACTGTATTCCGGCTGAAGGGGAAGAGTGGGGAAGGAGGGTAAGAGGAGAGAGGAAAGAAAGGAGGAGGAAGAGGGAAGGAAAGGGAGGAGGAGGTAGAGAGAGAGAGGGAAGGAGGAGGGTAGAGGAAGGAGAGGGAGGAGGTAGAGGAAGGGGGAAGGAGTAGAGGAAGGAGGGGAGGAGGAGGTAGAGGAAGGAGGGGAGAGGAGGGAGAGGAAGGGTAAGGGGGAAAAGAAGGAGAGATGGGAAGGGGTGAAGGAAAGGACAAGTGGGAAGGGGTAAGGAAGAGAGGGGAAAGAGAGGAGGGAGAAGGGGAAAGAGGGATAAGTGAATAGGGGAAGGGAAAGAAAGAGGGAGAAGGGATGGGAAACGGAAAGGGAGATAGGAGGAAAGGGAGAAGGGAAAGAGGAATCAGAGAGAAGGAAAAGAGATCAAGAGATCAAGAAGAATAAAGAAGGATTAGAGAAGGGGGAAGCGAAAGGGGATAGAGGGAGCGAAGGGAAATAGGGGAAGGGGAAATGAGGGGAGGAAGAGGGAGGAGTTTATGCAAATTGAATATGCAACATTGCACCTGTTGAAGGGTCCGACCCCACCAGGTGATGTGCGTGTTACCGGGAGAGGGAGGGAGAGGAGGGAGGAAAGGAAGAGGAGGAGGGGGGAAGGAGGGGGAGGGAGGAAGAGGGGGGAAGGGAGGAAGAGGAGGGGGGGAGGGAGAGGGGGGAGGAGGGGAGGGGAGGGGAAGAGGGGAGGGGAAGGAGGGGAGGGGGAAAGTGGAGAGGAGGGGGGAGGGAGAGGAAAGAGAAGGAGAAGAGGAAAAGGGAGTGGAGAGGAGTGGGAGGAAGAGGGAGGGGGGAAGGAATAGAGAGGAAGAGGAGGAAAAAAAAGAGAGGATGACTAGAGATCCAAAATAAAAAAAAATATGAGTTTTAAAGTTTAAAAGATGAGGTTAAGTGACGCGAAGTTAGACGGTAAAAGAAAAGTTAAAAAGGAAGTTAATTTTGAAGTTTTAAAGGGTGAGTTAAATGAGAAGTTAGAAGGCTAAAAAAAGTTAAGTTAAAAAGGAGAGTTTCAGTTGAGTGAAGCTAAAAGGGTGAAATTAAAAGGGCGAAGCTAAAAAAGAATGAAGTTATTAGGGTGCAGTAAGAAAGAAGTTACTAGGGTGAAGTCAAGAATGAAGTTAACAGGGTGAAGTTAAAAACGAACTTAATAGATGCAGTTAAGAACGAAGTTGGGAAAGAAAAAGGTGAAACTAAAAACGACGAATTTAAACAGCAAAATGAGGAGGGTGAGGTTAAGCGAGTGAAGTTCAAGGCGACACCACTTCACGGATCTCTGAACAAGGAGAGAGCGAGAGGATGTGCGTATCTGATACCATTTTGTTCATTTTGTTTCACCTGTTCAACCCTCCTTCTCTCCTGTTCTGTCGACTGAACATCCTTTTGGCGGGATTTCTTTCGTTATTCTATTCGAGTAATGTCTTCGTTTGTTTGTTTGTTTGTAGCGGGCGTTGTTGGCGTATATTTATTTGTATTGATCTATTTTCTTCTTACCTCTCTTATTTCCCGTTCGTTATCTGTCCATCCATTTATCTATTTACATTTCTTTACGTTATCTTTTCATTCTCCTTGTTCCTTTTCTCTCCTTCGTTTGCTACCTGTACCCCCCCCCTCCCACTTTGTTAAATGTGTCTCCTATTTCTGTTCCTGTTCTCCTTCCTCTCTGTCTGTCTGTCTGTCTGTCTGTCTTTGTCTCTGTCTGTCTCTGTCTGTCTCTGTCTGTCTCTGTCTGTCTCTGTCTGTTCTGTCTGTCTGTCTGTCTGTCTGTCTGTCTGTCTGTCTGTCCTGTCTGTCTGTCTGTCTGTCTGTCTGTCTCTCCTCTCTCTCTCTCTCTCTCTTCTCTTCATCTCTCTCTCTCTCTCTTCCACACACACACACATATTCCCTTCCTTTCCTCCATCTACCCTTGCCCGCGTCTCTCCTCCTCTCTCTCTCCTCTCTCCTCTCTCTCTCTCTCTCTCTCTCTCTCTCTCTCTCTCTCTCTTCCTCTCGTCCCTTCCTCCTATCTCAATTCCACCTCCCCCACTCCTCTCCTTCACCTCCTGACACTTCCTCACTCCTCTTCCACCATTCCCATCCTCCTGGGGTGTTCCATTAAGGGGCCTCCGCTTCTTTTAATACAAGAAGGAAATTGGTACTTCCCCCCTCCTCCCCCCCCCGCCCCATCTACCACCCCCTCCAACCCGCGCTTCTAGAAAAAAGAGGGGAAAAAATCTGCGTTCTTCTCATCTCTTTCTCTTTTCTACACTCTTCCTCTTTTCCGTGTTTGTCCGTGTTCTCTGTCTGTCTGTCTGTCTGTCTGTCTGTCTGTCTGTCTCTGTCTGTCTGTCTGTCTGTCTGTCTGTCTGTCTCTCTCTCTCTCTCGCAAATCCCTGAAATCATTAATCCTTTTCTCTTTCTTCTCGTTTAATTACCCTTCCTCTTCCTCTCCCTCCTCCTCCCCTCTCTCCCTTCTCCTCCTCCTCCTCCTCCTCCTTCTCCACATTCATACTCACACAAACACATCCCCACTTTTCACTCACTCGACAAACAACCCAATCACTCAATCACGCCCCTCCCCCTCCTCCTTCCGCCCCCCCCCTCCTCCAAATCAGCCAATGCCCCCCTCTCCTACCCCTCCCCTCTTCCAAATCTGGACGCCCCCCCCCCTCCTCCAAATCAGCCAATCCGAAGTCTCTACGACCACTCGAATCCGTTCAAGGAAATCCCGTCCTACCTTAGTCCTGAAATTAGCGTTCTTTTTTTTTTTGTTTTTTGTTTATTTTTTTCGTTTTTCTAATCGTCGGAAACAACCGGTCCATGGCCTTTGAAACAAGCGCAT
>NW_020870381.1:307670-317670 GCF_003789085.1 Penaeus vannamei
TATATATATATATATATATGTATATATTATATATATATATATAATTATATATATATATATAATAATATTATATATATATTTTTTTTTAAATATATATATATATATATATATATATATATATATATATATATATAATATATGTATATCATATATGTATATATACATAATATATATTGATGTTTTATGATATCATCCATGGTGGTGGGATTAAGAATTTATGGTATGTGGTATTTTTGTTATCTTTATGTTATATGTGATACAAGTTGCAAATGTTTGTGTCAGATTCTTTCATCTTTCATGGGAGGGCCCTTTCTTCTCAAACTTCATTATTTCCTGCTTGGATTCTTCTTCATCAGTGAGGCACAGTGGTTCATCTTGGAATTTTTTTTACCATCCATAATTCCCTTCATTGTATATTATCTAGCTTTGCAACAGTGCATCAGCAAAATCTCAAACGTACTAACAAAAAGTACATTAAATATATAGAGAAGTGCCAGTCTCCTGTTGATTAGTTCTTTTCTTGCCTGGATATTGTTCTGCAAAATGGATTATTTTGAAACATCCTATGCCAGAATGGTTGTGCATCCCCTGCCCATACTAAGTGGTATGATATTTTAAAAGGTGTTTCTCTGAAGCTTTTGATCTCGGCAAACCCAGGGCATCTTCGAAGGTTAATGAAAGCAACACAGTTTATGAAGTGTTTCATTCATAAAGCTGCTGTAGATGTTTTAATAAGAATTTGTACATATAGAAAATATGCAACTATTAAAATAATACTTTAAAAACTTTTTAAAAAAATCAATTATAAAACATAAATCAATGAATTTAAAGTGTCACTAATTATTGAAAAAAGCACAGCTTTTGTCCTGTGACACAAGGTTGCAGAAAATGAGAAGGGAGAGAAGATAAAAAATAATACATGCAGTATTGCTTCCAAATGAACAAGCTAACAGAGCAAAACAAAAACAAACTGAGCAGCCTGGCTCAGTCTTCCCTAGACTTGCTAGAGGAAGGCGTGCCAATGACGCAAGACAAACATAGGGAGCAGCCTACCTTGTCTACCCTAGACTTGCTAGAGGAAGGTGTACCACTTTTGCTGCCTGAGCACAGTGAGGCATGTCAGTAAGCTGTTTACAAACTAAAGGGATCTTCATATACTATATTTAGCAAAATGGTATGAAATGAACTTAGAATGTGACAAAATATCAACTAGGTAATGAAACCAAGGATGTGGTGTTACTCCATTCCAGTCTATTTCCTGCATCTAAATTCCTGATAATTAATGTTCAACTTTTTTTATTGATTTTATATTCAAAGCCTTCTTTATATTTTACCCAACATCCACTTTTCCTCCAGGTACAACAAAATATGGACAATATCTGTTCACAAATATTTCATAAAAAAAATTCACATTAACTAAAGTATGTATAGAACAGTGTTAAGTAGGTAATGTCAGAAATAAAACAAAGAGATGAAAATGCAATAAGAAAATGCAAAATGTCCAACAGCCCAGCCTAACCAGAAACATAAAATAGTGAATGACAAAAGCAAAAACATCAGGTAAAGGCATGATGGATTAATTGAAGCTCAATCTTTTGGCAAACAATGAAGTTCTTGAAACCTTAACAAACCTTAAGTCAACACATTGATGAGTTCTTTGCTGACTTGAGAAGATGAGAAACTCTATTAGGATTGATGACTTCAATTTAGATGTTTAACACAACAGGGAACATGAAGGAAGCTGCCCTGCATACCCCATTACATTTTGTTATAATATTAGTATTATAACTATTGAAGTCTGGACAATCTGGATACATAGAAGGTCCTGTCACCTCCTAGACTTTAATCACGCAATTGATTATCAATATTAATATTTGACCTTGTTTCTGCAATAGTATTTATTCTTCAGGAGTTCACAGTTTTCTTTAATTCAATTATGTTTCTTGTATTTCATTTATTACATTAATACTGGCATAAGTGATCGGAAAATTAAAATCATTATCAGATTTGCTATTCATTTTAAAGAATGGTTAGCAGGCTAGCTGGCAGGGTTGTGTCACCTCTGATAATCAATAAAAACATTTTGATAAAATTTGAACAAAAGTATTTGTATCTTTTCCATTCTACTTTCTATCAACTCAAAATTACTTTTCACATGTCCCATTAATCACAGTGAAACTGTCATATGTGATTAGTTGGATTCTCTACTTTTATGGAGTTAGTTAGTAGCACCACCACCAATGTTCACAAATTGATTGATGATCATAATCAAATGGTGGGGAGTGAAAGAAGCATATTCTCTCATTAAAAAAATTACTTTGGCTTTACCATTATTTTTGCTTTATTTTTGCAATGACCATGGTAATCATAATCATCTTCTATCTTAAAAGCCTTCCTGTAAAAATTAATGATAAAGTATATTGTGGTATAAACATTTTTCATCTATATCTCTTGCTCTCATTTTATAGCTAAAGCCTCTCCATATCTTCTATATTTTTTACATGGGCACAGTCACAATTGCATAAAGGAATATTTGTATTTCAAACTAACTGCAAAATTACATCTGGCTCAATAACATGTGCATCTAAGGCACTAATGAAAGGGTGCAAAGCCTCCTATACATCCAGATTTAACAGACCATAGTTTAATAAATTCTGGCAAAGTTCCAACAATAAAAAATACAGGATCTGAATAAGGACAAAGTAAAATAAGAAACAAATAATTCACACTTCCCCCCCTTCCCCCTACCACCACTGTCAGTAATTCTGTAACATTGACTTCCTATGTTTACTGAAGACTGGAGCAATGCGATACTGATATGTATTTCCCTCTACATATCCATTGTTATTCATTCTGCTTCTCAGTTCTTCAATGGTTGGATGGGATGACTTGAAAGCTGTCTGTCCTCGGCTGGCCTCTTGCTCCCACCTCGTTCGCAAAGCTGTCACATGGCCTGGAAAGCAACAGCATTATATTTGGAGTCAAAGTACTATATTCAAGAATGTCATATTCAACATTCCAATTTAACTAATATCCACACATGTAAATTTTAAGCAAACCAGTAACTAACATTTTTAAGATAAATTTTCACTACTGTCTGGAAAGTACCATTCAAATTTTGCACTTATTCAGAATGCAGTTTTATATCAGTCAGATAATAACATCCCTTCAGGCATGAAAATTAATCAAACCAACTATAATTTGACTCCTATAACAAGACAAGAAATGGCATCCTACCAGACAACTCTGAGTCTGTGTTCTGAGAAGAATCAGGTGGAGTTGTGCTTCCTGTTGGTGACACAAAAGAGCACGTAGCACAGCAAGTATGATGATGATGAGGGTGCACTGGGCTGCCTCCATCCTTTTGAGCAGCCTTCTGAGACTCAATTAAAGTCTCTAGATCCTCTACAATCTGCATGTAGATTACAACAAAAATAATGAACAAGCTACAAGGATCTCTGTATACGAAATGAAAAATAAAAACATTAAGATGGAACAGCAGACCCACAACTAAAGTTCATATAGTTCACTTTTCTTGCAAAGGAAATCCTATCCCATTCACTTTCCATTTTGTTCACCATCTCTTTTCCAATCTCCTTTTTCTCTCGCCCTTTTCCCTCTCCCTTAAAACAAAATCATTGTGTGGTTGAAGAAGACTGGTATGCAATCCAGATAACAAAATAAGGCCCAGAGAATAAAGTAATCAGTCAATAAAACAATATAAATTGGAAATTAAATACAAAATATTGACACTGATAATCAGACAAAAACAAGAGAATATTCAATAAAATTGTGACTCCCCTACCTGCGAAAAATCAGGTCTTTCTTCAGGTACCTTATGCCATGAGTTCTCCAGTAGTGTTGCTACTTCTTTGGGAAAGGCCATGTCAAGGGGAGGCCGACTGTGTCTGTGAAAAATATAATTTTTTCTCAGAAATTACATATCTAAATATGTATGTAATATTGCTTGTAGAAGTTGCATTCCCCCAGTAGGTAGGAGTCCTACATGTGTGGCATCATTGTCCTCCCACATCTAACCCCCTTCCTTCAGCCAATGTGTTCTACCATATCTTTATACCTCACTACTTCTCTTTTTCTTTCCCTTTTTCTCTCCCTTCCTTCCTTCCTTCCTTTTTCATAAAGTCTCCTTCCATTTTCATAAAGGATATCAAGATAAAATCAATAAAGGATACTTTGGTATACAGGGGGGGACACAGTAACTCATATATTTCTAAGTGGTAAAAGTGAGGTCACTCTACTTCTCCTCCCTCTTCTTGATCACATTCCTCTCTTTCCCAAGAGACAAAGCTAGTTATATTTGATCAAGTAATCAAATTGCATCCTCATTTTGAAATTTTGCCTTACTTGTATGCCATGTCAGCAGCTGCAGCAGCAGGCTTGAGGTGTGCAAAAGGAAGTTCAGAAGCTAGAAGTTCCCACAGACAAAGTCCAAATGAAAATACATCAGCTTTAATTGAGTATCTGGTGCACTGGAAAAAAATGAATCTTATAAACTAAGTGAGGGCATACATATACTTTACATGAAACATATATACATATCTCAAAGTATCCAAAACCTTTGCACTAGCTGGGTTATAACAGAAGGTCTTCTCTTACCTGTGTAAATACTTCAGGTGCCATCCAGCGAAGATTACCTGGCTGTTTAGTCATATTTTCTTCAAGTATATTTCGTACAAATCTTGATTCCCCAAAATCCGCAACTCTAGCTCGACACTGTTAACACAGAGACACCTAAACATTCCTTTTTGGTAAATTATTGTGGTTTTTAGTTTTTTGTCTTTAAATTCACACATCTCTGAGATTATATATTGAAAGTTTCTTTGTTTTTTTCCTATTCTTAAACAAATATCAATGCAACAAAACTCACATCATTGCTTAGAAGAATATTATGGGAATTCAAGTCTCTGTGAATTATAGGTTGTGGCAGTGTGTGTAGATACAGCATGCCATTTGCTACATCAAGAGCTATCTGTAGTCTAGTCACTGTGTCAATTGACCTCTTCTGTTCATGTAGAGTGCTGAACAGGGAACCTCCCGCAACATATTCCGTAACAATCGCAAATTGCTGTTAAAATAATTTCTTTCTTTAAAAACATGTATAATTTATTTATCATTATCCAAATTTCAGATGATACAAATATCACATATAGTAACCAAGTTACTCAACTTACACTTGGGTCCTGTAAACAAGCACCAACAAACTTAACAATGTAAGGGGAGTCAAGAGACCCAAGAACGGACACCTCACGGCAGAACATTTCAACGTCACTTTTACCATAGGACATGTTAGCTCTGTATCTCTTCACAGCAACAACTTTGTCTTCATATTTTCCCTGAAAATTAAATAATTTCTCATCATTATTTCATGATAAACTATGTTTTCAAATGAAAAAAGCTTATAACTATATAAATAGGTAGAGGAATCATGTATACAAAAGATAGGAAATAAGTATCATTTGGTAAGAGACCTTACCTTGTAAATTTTTCCAAATGAACCAGATCCAATATTTTCCATATTATCTATATCTGACAGACTGAGATGTAATTCTGGTGGCAATACTGATCGAAGATGTAGTACATCTATCTTTTCTGGAAAATAAGAAAAAAATTTATGGAAGTTTACCATGAAGAGATAATTACATTATGAAGCTCTTTGCAATATATCACAAATGTTACACTTTATTCATAACCTCTGATTAATGTCAGTCATATAAAATATTACTTTTGTACCTTGAATCATTGTTCGCAGTTTGCCAATTGGTGAAGGAATGGGAAAGTATGTAGTTTCAAGACCTGACAAATAGTCTCCTCTAGCATAATCTTCATATAAACCTGGTCTTCTGAAATACTTGAGAATGCTGGCAATGTCATCATACCCTTTCTCATATGCCCACATGAGTGGTGTCTGCTCTTCCTGTATGATCTTAAAAAAGGAGCATTATATTACTCATCACATTACTGAGCCTTATTAGAATTCTACCACATGGAGCTTTCAGATGCTCTACTCTTCCCAATAATAACAAAGAAAGAAACATAAAATTGCACATAAAAAGATATATATGTCTCCTCGCAGGTTTAGATATCATCTTAAAGAAATTCAAATTATACCTTTTTCTCACTGTTCAAGATCCGATCGTGAGCTGTAAGGTTGGTGTCAGCTCCATGACTAAGTAGTAGCTGGACAATCTTTGCATGCCCATGGTAACATGCAGAGTGTAAAGGTGTGTGACCATCTGGACTCTGCAAAAATACTAGATTTACAGAATCAAAGTTTTTTTCTTTAATAAGTACCTAGCAGAAAACAGTTCAATAATGCATAATAGTTGGCATGAAAACTGTGTAATATAGTTTTATATAGTTGTATATATTTTACCTGTGCCAGGAACACTAATGGAGTCTAGGTATAAGAAAAACCTATTTAAATATACAAACCTGATAATTAATCAAAGCAGGATCTTGACTTAATAAGAAATCCACAAGATCTATGCTTTGACCCCCTGTGCAAGCTGCTTGTACTGCTATTTCACCCCACAGGTTTTCCTTCAGCAACAGGCTTGAACCTCCATATGTCAGCAGGGCCTTTGCACATTCAAACCATCCATGATAACAAGCTCTGACAAAAAATATAAAGAAATCAATTATATGATTTTATGAAAGGAAAAATGATAGTGTATTCATGCTCTCATATATAGAGTCCACTGTATTTCAATATATAATGTGAAAACAGTAAATATATAGTTGTCATTTTGCCAAATAATAGTATCATAATCATCTAAAAAACTTATTTTGTCCTATAAAGCCATGAGAGTCCTATAAATGTTTTTGAGGGCTTCTAAATATCCAAGTGCAAGGAAAGTTACCCCAGTTTGTATGGAATTTGAAATTACATAGAGATAGTGGATGAAATATATGAGAATAGCTTTTCTCTTTACTATATGCATATATCAAAAAACTTAGAAATTGTTTTTTTTATTTTGGATATAGCACAGATCCTATTAGAGAACTTCCATAGTCCATCACAGTGAGTATCTACTTCATTTCCCACCCAGAGTAACTAATATCTCTACCACTTTTCAACATATACAAAAAATAACTAATCTCAGATCAAATATGTAAAAAAGAAATATCCAAACAACTTGGACCAGGTCACGTCAGAAAAAACAATGAAGTGAATGAGAAATCAAACCACTCAACTTACCTCAAAACTACCAGAATGACTATTTATTAAAAATATGAAACTATGAAAAAGACATGAATGAAAAAAATCTCTTTACATGGATAATAACATAAGGCAAATATCAAAACTACATTTCCTACTCACTGGTGACATATTCCATACTTACACATGAAGAGGAGTGTCAAGATAGACATTTGTAATGTGGGCATCAGATCGAAACTGTGGTTGCAGCAGTAAATTTAAAATATTAGAATGACCATTTCGAACACAGCAATGCAAAGCTGTGTTGCCTTCCTCATCTTGAATTCGAACTGTTTGGGAGATAAATCTCTAATCGATATAAGCACAAAATTTATGTATGTATTAAAATCATCCATAAATGTATTTCTGCAACAACAATATAATTTAATAAAATTATGATTAACTAAGGTAAATCATTTCAAAAATAACCAGAATAAAAGTTACGCTACTAAAATAAGATACAGAAAATGTAGTTTTGATGAAGACTTTTCGTTGTATACCATTTTTATATGCAATTTGCTTTAATTGATATATGAATTGCAAATCAGAGAAACCCCATATATTTGTGTGTGAGTGTGTGTGTGTGTGTGTGTGTGTTGTGTGTGTGCTGTGGTGTGTGTGTGTGTGTTGTGTGAGTGTGTGTGTGTGTGTGTCGTGTGTGTGTGTGTGTGTGTGTGTGTGTTGTGTGTGTGTAGTGTGTGTGTGTGCATGTGTTGTGTGTGTGTGTGTGTGTGTGTGTGTGTTGGTGTTGTGTGTGTGTGCAGTGTGTGTGTGTGCATGTGTGCATGTGTGTGTGTGTGTGTGTGTGTGTGTGTGTGTGTGTGTGTGTGTGTGTGTGTGTGTGTGTGTGTGTGTGTGTGCTGTGTGGTGTGTGTGTGTGTGTGTGTTGTGTGTGTGTGTGTGTGTGTGTGTGGTGTGTGTGTCATGTGTGTGTGTGTGCATGTGTGTGGTGTGTGCATGTGTGTGTGTGTGCATGTGTGTTGTGTGTGCATGTGTGTGTGTGGTGCATGTGTGTGTGTGCATGTCTGTGTGTGTTCATGTGTGTGTCTGTGTTTGTTTGAAACTGTGTGTCTGTGTTTGTGAACTCTACTCTTTCTCTAAGCTCAGCCCACTTCTTGTCTCATTTTTGATCATTCATGTGAAGCATAATGCATGACCCTTACTATTTATCCATAGACTGAGCTGACCTTAGTTATGTCCTGGTTTCATCCAATTTCCACAAGTTATGATCAGAACTAGATACTACCTATATTGTTATCTAAATAAATCAATATCTGAGCAGTATGAAATGAAAGGTGTAAGGGAGGATTTTAAAAATTAGTAACAATAATTGAAAAAGCAGAAACGAGGAAAAAGAAATGTATCTGGCACTAACCTCTTGCTCCTTTCTTGAGAAGCATCTGTACTACCTTGTAGTAGCCAAATGTGCTGGCTAAATGGAGTGGCCGGTCACCTACAGAGCCTGCTATATTGACGTCAACTCCACGAGAAAGTAAATATTCCACAACCTGATTAAAGCATAAATAATACCCATTACTTACTCAGGAAGGAGTGCTATTCCTGAACTTTGTGATATGAAAGACATTTCCATTTCAGTGTGGCACATTCAGGAAAAAGGTTTTTAGTATACTGTGTCCATACTATGGTACCTACTCAAAAAATGCACAAAAAATATGTTCCTGGAATAGCTGGTACTGACAATCATCCCGTTTATGATAATTCCCACTATATTACTGACAACAATAATGGTAATACCAATTGTAATTAATATAATATGAATAAAGCTAAAACTGTTTAAGCAAATAATATTAATATAGTCATATTAGGTAGTGCTGACCCTTTGATGTTAAAATTAGCATATAGTACTAAGTACTAGCTATAAAATCAGCCTTTGCAGACAAGACCTGGGATGATTGTTTGAGCTATTTCTTTGGAAAAATGTGTTTTATATGCCTTCAAATACAGTATATCTTTTACTGGATAAAAATAATATTATCAATTACCTAAAGCCAAATATGTCTTTCAAAAACTATTATTAGATTAATAATTAATTTCATCGGTCAGGTATTCTTCAGTTGAATTTATATAATTCTTGATGGAAAAGTAAATATAAGCTGTTATGTCAACAGTGACATAACAGCTGAATTTCCAATTACTGGTCCTAATATCGTGTGGCCTTGCTGTTTCATTTCAGACACACCAAGAATGGTCTACTGGTCAAAGTTTTATAGTGGTACAAACTGTATCCCTACTTCTTTAATTCTCATCACTGATGTCTATAAAGCCTCACATCAGGTGCCTATCAAAATGTTATAAGTCTGAGAGAACCTGACATGTGCAACTTGAGAATTTTGACATTGACAGGTAATATCCTCACCGATTCATTTCCGAAAAGGCAAGCAATGTGAAGGGGAGAAAACGACACAGCATCTCTGGCCTCTATGTTTGCCCCACGCTGAGCCAGTGCTCTTGTGACCTCCAGGTGGCCAGCCATGCAAGATATATGCAGTGCAGTAACACTTCCCGCTCCTGTGTGGTCAAGGTGGCTACACTTTTCCAGGAGGAGACGAACCAGATCCACATCCCCCTGTAAGGGAGATTGTATACAAAAAATACTTGTTTCACTATTTTGTATGTGGATCCCAATCTTTACAATATTCTGGACTGTGAAATTTAATGGTAGAAAGATGACTTAAAAGAAGAAAAATATATTATGCATCAGCAATAAAAAGAATAGCAGTAATATTATGGTTATTACAAAGAAAAAATAACAATCCTGCA
>NW_020870381.1:340170-345170 GCF_003789085.1 Penaeus vannamei
CAGTGTTTCATTGGGGTACACTCAAAGTCACTGTCGGCCATCAGTTGTCAGTTGATGATTTTCAAGTTCTGCTACAGGTTGTAGAGGGGTGAATTGTTGTCCAAAGACCACTGAAAACATTTGCAGTAAATCCTGTCTTTCCTGTGGTGTAGGGGTCGGCGCTGGCACTGAAGCAGGTGTAGAAACCGGAACCGGAACTGTTGTATGTGCTGAAACATGTGTTGTAGATGTCGAAAGCGATGTCGATTTGGAAGCAGGTTTTGAGGTCGATGCCGAAGCAGCAGGAGCTGAAACTGACACTGAAGGGGCTGAAGCAGACCTTGAAGCTGGCGCTGGAACAGGAGCTGATGCCGACAGTAAGGCTGAAGAAACCGACTGTTTTCGTTCACCAGACCTCGCCACATTTCCCCTCCCAAGCTGGGGAAATTCTGCCTCATCGTTAAGGCGAGGAAATAGGAATGGGTTGCGAGAGGGCAGAACAGCCTGTTGTTTCTTTAGCAATTTGTCTTTTCTATCGTTCGGATAGTATGCACATAATGGAGAGTTTGCATTATTGCATTATGCGGCTGCTCATGTGAGCAGCCGCACAGTATCGGCAACGTGGCTGCTCGTAGGGAAAAGCGCGCACGCGCGTTGCCCCCATCTTGGCAATTGGCGCAAAATGGGTGAGTGATTTGAAGACAGCGCACCTGAAGGGTGCCCTCAGCAATTTTGATGGTTTGGGGTATTTTCTCTCCTTCATGTGTGATGAGGAGTCGCTGTGTCATCCTATCATTAGAGTTAATGCGCTTAGCGTGTGGAATCTCTTCATTGTATTCCGTGATTTCATTTGTCACAACGAGGTTAGTACTGCGTCCTTTGCCATAAGCTCTGCTTATTGCGAGGATTTCTCCTGCCGCTCCGGTCGTAGTTATTCGGGTAAGAATTTCTTCATCCTTACACCGTACAGATATTATTTCGTCCTAGTTTTAATTCTAGGGCTTCTTTAGCCTTGTTAAAAGGGGCACTCTTCTGAACCTTAGACACCCAACGGTATTTGTCCCCGTGCGTCGAAAGAAAGAAAGGAAAAAAAAGCAAAAGAAAGAGACAGAAAAAGAAAGAAAGAGAGGGAGAGAAGGAGAGAAAAGAGATACAAAAAAAAAAAAAAAACACGAGAACTCTTACACGCCGAAGACGAACCCCCTCCAAATCATGCACACGACCTGACAGCCCAACCCATGATTCCGACGCTGCGGTGATGGCCACGACGCGCTGGGAAACGTTTGCGGTGATCAGAAAACGTTTATCCAGCCTGGCGTTCGGTCGAGACGTGGATGGGCGCGCGGGGAGTGGATCTGGAATCGTGGGAAAGGGAGTGGATGGTGTTATGGTGGAGAGAGGGGAGAGGGAAGAAGGAAAGAGAGTAAAAAGGGTGTAGGGGAGGGAGGAATTGAAAGAGAGGATTGAATAGGTGTGGGGAGGAGAGGAAAGAGGTGGAAGAGGAAAGTGAGAATAAAAGGGTGTGAGGGAGGGAGGGAAGGAGAGATGGAAGAGGAAATAGGAAAGAAAAGGTGAGAATAAAAAGGGAGTGGGGAGAAGGAGGGGAAAGATGGAAGAGGAAATAGAAAAGAAAAGATGAAATTGAAATAGGTGTCTTTCCCTTTGCATTTTTTCCTCTTCTTTTCCCCTCCTTTCCTTTCCCTTCCCTTCTCTTCCATCCCCCTATCTCCTCCTCCCTCCCTCCCTCCTCTCTCGTCCTCCCTCCTTCCCCTCTTCCCTCCTTCCCTCCCTCCCCTCCTCCCTCCTCCCTCCCTCCATCCTTCCTTCCTTCCCTCCTTCTCTCCTCCCCCCTCCCTCCCTCCCTCCCTCCCTCGACAAGACGAAACAATCGCCTTTTGTGAGCCGAAAATCCGCGATCCTGGAGCCCTCGACATGAAATTTCCCGGATCTTCGAAATTCAAAGATCTTCGAGCGAATGGAAAAGAAAAAGAAAAAAATCACTTCGAGAAATCTACGGGGATCAAAAAGAAAAAAAAGGAAAAACAATGGTATCGGATCCCCTTTTAGATGAGGGGGGGGGGATTCAGATTCCATTTCCACTCTTCTGCGAAGACGGAATCCGGTTCTCCTTTTTTTTTTTTTTTTTTTTGTAAACACCTGTAGTAGATTTGTAGGCAGGAGGTGAGTGTGGATTTGGGAAAAGGAGAAAGGAGGAGGAGGAGGAAGAGAATATAAGAAATAAGAAAGAGATAGATAGACACGAAATGAGAGAGGGATAGACAGATAAGAAATGAGAAAGAAATAGATAAGAAATAAAAAAGAAAGAAATAGCTAAGAAATAAGAAAGAGAGAGATAAATAAGAAAGAGATAGACAAGAAAGAAATAGACAAGAATAAGAATAGACAAGAAATAAGAAATAGACAAGAATAAGAAAGATAGAGGAGATAGACAGACAAGAAATAAGAAAGAGATAGACAAGAAAAGAGAGAGATTAATAAGAAATAAGAAAGAGATAGACAAGAAATAAGAAAGAGATAGATAGACAAGAAAAGAGAGAGATTAATTAATAAGAATAAGAAAGAGATAAGAAAAGAGAGATAAGATAGATAGAAAATAAGAGAGGTAGATAAGAAATAAGAAAGAGAGACAAAGAAAGAGAAGAGAGAAAAGAACAAGAAATAAGAAAGAGAGAAGAATAAGAAAGAGAGACAAGAAATAAGAAAGAGATAGACAAGAAATAAGAAAGAGAGACAAGAAATAAGAAAGAGATAGACAGACAAGAAATAAGAAAGAGATAGACAATAAAAGAGAGAAGAGATAGAGGGGAAGTTCCCTCAACGCGCGCCTTTCCCGACGCCAGCGACACAAGATTGCGTTCCGCGGCCAAGGCTTTCCCTCGCTCGCTCGGTCGTCGCAAGGTCGGTCGGTGGCGTTGCGATCGCCCTCGCCGGCCTCGCGTTGGTCTCTCTCTTGTTGCGTCTTTTTTTTTTTGTCTTTCTTTTTTTGTTCGGTTTGTTTCTCTCTTTTCTTTCTCTCTCTTTGTTTGTCTGTTTCTCTCTGTCTGTCTCTGCCTCTGTCTCTGTCTTTTCTCTTTTCCTCTCTCTCTATCTATTTATCTATTTATCTGTCCATTATCTATCTCTGTTCTCTCTCACTCTCTCTCTCTCCCTCTCTTCCTCTTCCTCTTTCCTCTTCTTCCTCTGCCTCTTCCTCTTCTCTCCCGCTCTCTTTCTCGTAACTTCAAGATACTCCATGAGAACGTCTCTCCCTTGAACCAATTTCCCTTCCTTCTTTCCTCTTTTCCCTTCACGCCCCCTTCCGCAGTCCTCTCGTACCGCCCCCTCCATTTTCCCCTTCTTCCCAATCCCTCCTTTTCCTCGCCCCCTCCCCCGCTATCCCTTATTCCACCCACCCACTCTCCACCCTTTCTCACCCCTTCCCTAACCTCTTAACCCCACTCTCCCCACCCTTTTACTCGCCCCTTCCCTAACCTCACCTTCCCATCCCCTCTCCCTTTCTGCCCTCCCCATTCCCCACCTCCCCTCTCCCCAACCCCAACTACCCCCACCACCCTTGCTCACCCCCACTCCCCTTCTTCCTCTCGCCATCCCCACTCCCCCAACTCCTCCCTCTCTTTTCCCCCTCCTTTCTCTCCACATCCCACACCCCCTCCCCTTTTTCCTCTCTCCATACCCCCTCCCTCCCTCTCCCACCCCCTCCCCTCCCTTTTTTTTCCTCCCCCACCCCTCTTTTCCACCCCTACCCCCAACTCCCCCCTCCCCCTTCCCCAACCTCCCAATGCAAGGGAAACAAAGAGCATGTTAATTCCGAAAGGGTGTCCTCTCAAAGGCTCGATCAATTGGCTGTTTATGCTCGATAGACACTCGCGCTTGAGGGGGGGGTAATGGGGAGGACGGGGGGATGGGGGGGATGGAGGGGTTATAAGGGTTGTAAGGAGGAGGAGGGGGGGAGGTTATAGGAGGAATGGGGGGAGGGAAGGAAGGGGGAATGGGGGGAGGTTATAGGGGGAATAGGGGAGGGAGGGAGGGAGGGGGAGGGGGGAAGGGGAGGTTATAGGGTCGTTAGGGGAATATGAGGCAAGGGAAAACGTATTTCCTTGGGGAGAAAGTGGTGGGTTGGAATGTAATAAAGAGATTGAGAATGAAAGGAAGAAGAGATATATATATATATATATAATATAATATACTTATTATACTATATATTATATATATGTGTGTGGTGTGTGTGTGTGTGTGTGTGTGTGTGTGTGTGTGTGTTGTGTGTGTGGTGTGTGTGTTATAATATATATATATATATATATATATATATATATATATATATATATATATATATATGTATGTATGTGTGTGTGTGTGTGTGTGTGTGTGTGTGTGTGTGTGTGTGTTGTGTGGTGTGTGTCTGTGTGGTTGTGTGTGTGGGGTGTGGTGTGGGTGTGGTGTGGGTGTGTGTGTGTGTGTGTAATTTATATATAACACATATATGCACACAACACAGACACACACACCACACACACACACCACACACACACACACACACACACACACACACAACACACACACACACACACACACACACACACACACACACACACACAACCACACAGACAAAAGACAGAGATTTATAGACGACGGAGAACAATAAAGATGGTGTGAAGACTAGATCGAACAAAACCGGAAATACAGGAATGAAAATAAATAAAATGAATAGGTAAAATAAATAAGAAAAAATAGATAAAATAAATGAAGAATATATAGACATTGTATTATATTGAAAACAAAAAAAAAAACACAAGAAATGTATATCCTGAGAGAACAAGTCTTGTCAATACACACAACATGGCGAGAGACACACACAGGGACAGGGACGGGCAGATACAGAGAGTAAGACAGAGACAGACAGTGAACAGCAGAAGAAGAGAGAGAGAGAGAGAGAGAGAGAGAGAGAGAGAAGAGAGAGAGAGAGAGAGAGAGAGAGAGAGAGACAGACAGACAGAGACAGA